>SJYC01083876.1:0-27104 GCA_006408675.1 Madoqua kirkii | reverse complement strand
TTCTCAGGAGGCAGGTCAGGTGCTCTGGTATTCCCATCTCTTGAAGAATTTTCCACAGTTTATGGTGATCCACACAGTCAAAGGCTTTGGCATAGTCAATAAAGCAGAAATAGATGTTTTTCTGGAACTCTCTTGCTTTTTCCATGATCCAGCGTATATTGGCAATTTGATCTCTGATTCCTCTGCCTTTCCTAAAACCAGCTTGAACATCAGGGAGTTCACGGTTCACATATTGCTGAAACCTGGCTTGGAGAATTTTGAGCATTACTTTACTAGCATGTGAGATGAGTGCAATTGTGCGGTAGTTTGAGCATTCTTTGGCATTGCCTTTCTTTGGGATTGGAATGAAAACTGACCTTTTCCAGTCCTGTGGCCACTGCTGAGTTAAAATATTAACCCTTTGTAAAGGTACAATACCGTGTACTAATTGTTCAGCTTGTTTGTAAACCCGTATTTATGCTAAGCCTCTGACCCATTTGAAATTTTTTTTTTACCTTTTATTGTTCTTAATTATCAAAGAAATAATTCTTATTATTTAAAAAACAATACTGGAAATGTTGAAAAGTAAGAGGGCTTCATCCCAGGCTCACTGTTTAGCTATTTAGCATCTGTGGGCTAGCTCTAATGTGGACCAGGGTCCTTGACCATTCCCAGTCGATGAACATTGACTAGACGCCAAACAAGAAATTCAGGCGAAGTTTTATTGGGGCTCCTCCTGCATGGAGGGCAACAGGAACAAGTAACAGGTTCCCTTACTCGCTCCCTAAGGGAACGAGGGGACGATGAGCTTGTACTTTATGGAGGGTGAGGGTGGGGTGTCCAGGGGTGCGACTGGAGGGTGTCTTAGGGTCCGCCCTTCCCTTTGGGGGTGTCGAATGCAGGGGGCATGCTCAGTGCCCTGCTCTTGCCCCTGATTCTTCGGAAGTGGCAGTTGGTCTTTCTTGGTCTTTTTGTATCTTTTGTCTGTACTTTGTCCCAAAGGCGAGTGCACTCAGTTTTTAGTCTCTTGTAGTTTCTTTGTATTTTGTCGCTGGAGGAAAGGTCTGTCCAGTGCAACTGCTGCAGCAAAGGGTCCCAGCCTGTCTCAGCTTGAAAAACAGTTTTTCTGCCACACGTGGTCAAACATCTTGAATGCTAGAATGTCAGAGTGGAAAGATACAGGTTATTTGTTCAAAGCGTCTCAATTTCAAAGAACAATATTTGGCCCCTAACTGGAGAGGTGATTTTGTCCGAGGTCATCATTCTAGTGTGTCAGGGCCTTGGCCCTTAAAACCTAGTCCTTGACACCTAGGACCGTTTCTGGCTCTCACACTGCTGACAGGGTTTTAGCTTGTAATCATTCGTTTTTAAGACCTTTTATTATTATTCTGATCACAGAAGTAAGAAATGTTCTTCATGAACACTCGTCTCCCCACCCACCACTGAAATGGTGGGGTCTTTTCTTCCAGGCATTTTTCTGTGTCATATTCGTACAAAAATGGGATCAAAATAATTTTCTACACTGCCTTATTGTCTTAATATATGATGAATTTATTCCATGTCTTTGAATGGAATTCCTTAAAACTATCCCTAATAATTGCAATGGCAGTTTGTCCTATAAATTACCATAACATGTAACAAGTCCCATTCAGGGCCATTTGAGAATGCACCCTTTCATCAACAGAAAGATGTTGTCTTGAACACAGCTGAATGTAAACCCTTGCTTATTTTGCAGGCTGTCTAGAAACCCTTGAGCATAGCAATCAGAGTTGGTCTATAATTTAGGAAATTCTTGGAAGGCTGGTGAATTGCTAAAACCCAAAGATACTGCATGTCACTAGATTAGATATCTTTTATTTAAAGTAAATAAAATCAGATCTCTTTAGAGAACAAATCTATTAACTCTGACTTGGTCAAAGATGACTTCAGTTCAGTTCAGTCACTCGGTCATGTCCAACTCTTTGTGACCCAATGGACTGTTGCACACCAGGCCACCCTATCCATCACCAAATCCCGAGTTCACTCAAACTCATGCCCATTGAGTTGGTGATGCCATCCAACCATCTCATTCTCTGTCATCCCCTTCTCTTCCCACCTTCAATCTTTTCCCAGCATCAGGGTCTTTCAAATGAGTCAGCTCTTTGCATCAGGTGACCAGAATATTGGAGTTTCAGCTTTAGCATCAGTCCTTCCAATGAATATTCAGATCTGATTTCCTTTAAGACAGACTGGTTGGATCTCCTTGCAGTCCAAGGGACTCTCAAGAGTCTTCTCCAACACCACAGTTCAAAAGCATCAATTCTTCGGCACTCAGCTTTCTTCACAGTCCAACTCTCACATTCATACATGACTACTGGAAAAACCATAGCCTTGACTAGATGGACCTTAGTCAGCAAAGTAATGTCTCTGCTTTTGAATATGTTGTCTAGGTTGGTCATAGCTTTTCTTCGAATGTGTAAGCGTCTTTTAATTTCATGGCTGCAGTCACCATCTGCAGTGATTTTGGAGCCCCCCAAAATAAAGTCTGACACTGTCTCCACTGTTTCCCCATCTCTCTGCCATTAAGTGATGCGACCAGATGCCATGATCTTAGTTTTCTGAATGTTGAGCTTTAAGTCAACTTTTTCACGCTTCTCTTTCACTTTCATCAAGAGGCTTTTTAGTTCTTCCTCACTTTCTTCTACAGGGGTGGTGTTATCTGCATATCTGAGGTTATTGATATTTCTCTTGGCAATCTTGATTCCAGCTTGTGCTTCATCCAGCCCAGCGTTTCTCATGACATACTCTGCATATAAGTGAAATAAGCAGGGTGACAATATACAGCCCTGACGTACTCCTTTCCCGATTTGGAACCAGTCTGTTGTTCCATGTCCAGTTTTATCTGTTGTTTCTTGACTTGCATACAGAATTCTCAGGAGGCAGGTCAGGTGCTCTGGTATTCCCACCTCTTGAAGAATTTTCCACAGTTTGTTGTGATCCATACAGTCAAAGGCTTTGACATAATCAATAAAGCAGAAATAGATGATTTTCTGGAACTCTCTTGCTTTTTCAATGATCCAACAGATGTTGGCAATTTGATCTCTGGTTCCTCTGCCTTTTCTAAATCTAGTATGAACGTATGGAAGTTCACAGTTCACATACTGTTGAAGCCTAGCTTGGAGAATTTTGAACATTACTTGAATCCCACGGACGGAGGAGCCTAGTAGGCTCCATGGGGTGGCAAAGAGTCAGACACAACTGAGCGACTTCATTTTCACTTTCACTTTACTAGCGTGAGAAATGAGTGCAGTTGTGCAGTAGTTAGAGCATTCTTTGGCATTGCCTTTCTTTGGGATTGAAATGAAAACTGACCTTTTCCAGTCCTGTGGCCACTGTTTAGTTTTCTAAATTGGCTGGCATATTGAGGGCAGCACCTTCACAGCATCATCTTTTAGGGTTTGAAATAGCTCAACTGGAATTCCATCACCTCTACTAGCTTTATTCATAGTGATGCTTCCTAAGGCCCACTTGACTTGACATTCTAGGATGTCTGGCTCTAGGTGAGTGATACCTTTGTGATTATCTCGGCCATGAAGATATTTTTTGTATAGTTCTGAATATTCTCGCCACCTCTTCTTAATATCTTCTGCTTCTGTTAGGTCCATACAATTTCTGTCCTCTATTGAGCCCATCTTTGCATGAAATGTTCCCTTGGTATCTCTAATTTTTTTTGAAGAGATATCTAGTCTTTTCCATTCTGTTGTTTTCCTCTATTTCTTTACACTGATCACTGAGGAAGGCTTTCTTATCTCTCCTTGCTATTCTTTGGAACCCTGCATTCAAATGGATATATCTTTCCTTTTCTCCTTTGCTTTTCAATTCTTTTCTTTTCACATATATTTGTAAGGCCTCCTCAGACAGCCATTTTGCATTTCTTTTTCTTGGGGATGGTCTTGATCACTGCCTCCTGTACAATATCACGAACCTCCGTCCATAGTTCTTCAGGCATTGTCTCTATCAGATATAATCCCTTGAATCTGCTTTTCACTTCCACTGTATAATTGTAAAGGAGTTATTTTAGGTCATACCTGAATGGTCTAGTGGTTTTCCCTTTCTTCAGTTTAAGTCTGAATTTGGCAATAAGGAGTTCATGATCTGAGCCACAGTCAGCTCCCAGTCTCGTTTTTGCTTAAGCATTGTTTATTAGCCACATGTCTGTTTTATTAGCCAACTGCAAGAAGGTTTAGAATAATATGCCTCATTGCTTGGTATATCAAGCCTCTGTCTTCAGAGTGTTATTTTACAATGCTAATAAAGCAAATAATAGTAATTATAGTAACAGCTAAGGAGATCCAACCAATCCATCCTAAAGGAAATCAGTCCTGAATATTCATTGGAAGGACAGATGTTGAAGCTGAAACTCCAATACTTTGGCCACCAGATACCAAGAACTGACTCATTGGAAAAGACCCTGATGCTGGGAAAGGGTGAAAGCAGGAGGAGAAGGGAATGACAGAGGATGAGATAGCTGGATGGCATCATTGACTCAATGGACATAAGTTTGAGTAAACTCCGGGAATTGGCAATGGGCAGGGGGGCCTGGTGTGGTGCAGTCCATGGGGTCACAAAGAGTCGGGCACACTGAGTGACTGAACTGAACTGAACTATTTCTTGAGCATATGCAATATAATAGCTAAGTTGCAAGTTCTTTACAAACATTATACTCAGTCTTTATAAGGACCCAGCAAAGTAGGCACTAGTCTTATCCCACTTTATAGAGAAAGAAACTTTAGCTCAGAGAGGTTAAGTAACTTGCCTAAGATGGTGCAGTATGCTGTTGCTGCTAAGTTGCTTCAGTTGTGTCCGACTCTGTGCGACCCTGTAGATGGCAGCCCACTAGGCTCCACCGTCCCTGGGATTCTCCAGGCAAGAATACCAGAGTGGGTTGCCATTTTCTTCTCTAATGCATGAAAGTGAAAAGTGAAAGTGAAGTCGCTCAGTCGTGTCTGACTTGTAGCGACCCCATGGACTGCAGCCTACCAGGCTCCTCCGTCCATGGGGTTTTCCAGGCAAGAGTACTGGAGTGGGGGTGCCATCGCCTTCCCCGGTGGTACAGTATATGAGTGACAGAATGCAGACTGGAACCCAGGACTGCCTCACTCCAAGACCCAAGATTGGGGTCAACTTCTCCAAAGCAGTTTTGCGAATTAGTCTTTTTGTGATGATTTAAATTCCTTTCTTAGCAGTGGCTTTTAAACTTTTGAAGATTGTAATTCAGTTCAGTTCAGTCACTTAGTCGTGTCCAACTGTTTGGGACCCCATGGATTGTAGCACACCAGGCCTCCCTGTCCAACACCAATTCCCAGAGTTCACTCAGATTCATGTCCATCGAGTTAGTGATGCCATCTAGCCATCTCATCCTCGAACATCTGTACTGTTGCCTAGAAAATGGTCTATTTGAAAGGATGTTTTTGTTGCTATTGTTTAGTTGCTAAGTCATGTGCAATTCTTTGTGACCCGTTGCACTGTAACCCGCTAAGCTCCTCTGTCGGTGAGATTCTCCCGACAAAAATACTCGAGTGGGTGGCTGTGCCCTCCTCCAGAGGATCTTTCAGACCCAGGAATCGAACCCCTGTCTCCTGCATTGGCAGGCAAGTTCTTCACAATTATGTAGTGAAATATGAAGTAAAACCTTCATGTTCTCCCTGCTTAGGTAGATTAGGGTAAGTTAAAGGAACAGGGACCAGTTATTTAAATATTAGTCTGTATGACCTGTTAAGAAAATGAAAAAAAATCTGGTGCAAAAGAAAATCACGAGCATTATAAAACCAACACGATGGTTGAACATTTTCTGTGCCACTACTCCCCACATTAATGCATGTAATTGAGAGTAAATTGTTTTTTAGTGCAATTTTTCTGGTTATCTCTGAACTCTCTGATGCCTCTGATGATGTTAGCTTTAGATTTTAAACCAGTAGATTTATTTTCTTAGTGTGCAAGAAAACAAAAAATAGTAACTTAAGCTTAATTTTAGATAGGTAAGTCACAGATGGATAAGCCTGTCATTTTAACTTTCCTATACATTTTGCTCTTCAAATGACAGAGTGCACCATGTAATACATTCTAAAATGCCACTAAGATAATGTGCTAAATGAAATCTGCTTAAATTTCAGGGAAGTGGTAGCAAAGTTGTGGGACAGCCGGTAAGGTGTTAGGTAGAAGCTCTGGTGTATGCAAAATGATTTCTTAGAATTGAAAGCCTAAAATTTAACTCTTCTGCCCTATTGATGTCAATGTATTTTGAAAGTAAAATGTGATATTGAGCTTCTCAGAATACAAATAGATATGTTCTCAGTTAGGATTTGCATTAGAAGCACTTGTGTAGAAACCATGTGCAGGGACTCCGCTGCTGGTCCAGTGGTTAAGACTCTGCACGTCCCCTGCAAGGACCACGGTTCAATATCTTGTCAGGCCCCAGGTGGCCCAGTGGTAATTGCACCGGCCTGCCAATGCAAGAGATGTAAGAGGCACAGGTTCAATTCCTGGGTCAGGAAGATCCCCTAGAGGAGGGCATGGCAACCCACTGCAGTGTTCTGTCCTGAAGACTCTCATGGATAGAGGAGCCTGACGGGCTATAGTCCGTGGGGTCACAAAGAGTCAGACAGGACTGAAGCAACTTAGCACACACACATGCGAAGATCCCACCTGTCGTGTGGCATGGCAGAAAAAAGAAGTTAATATAAACAAAACAGAAAAATTAAAAATACTACTTGCAAGAATTCTTTTCTCTTTAGAAAATGTATAATATGCAACATATTTGAGGATTAAAGGCCATGCCACATGGGTATCTGAGGCTCTATCTAACATCACCCTTGTGTTACTGTGGGTTCGGAGTTGGGTTTTTCTTGTTGAACAGTGTGAGGCTGATTCTCCCTAAACTTAAGTCACACCTCGGCCATCAGTTGGATATTCTTTCAGGCTACTGATACGAGATTTACTGCAGTGTGAGGGAAGGAAAGAAGTACTGACTCAGTCAATTTTGCTGTTTATAATAGGCTTGATGGAGGAAATTAAAAGCAAGAGCTAAATTATTAGCAGCCAATGCATGAACTGGTACCCTACCTAGTGGCCTGAAAGAGTTGAAAATATTTAACTCACTGAGAGTTAATGAGACTGCAGTTGGGGAGAAGGAAGTTGTTCTTCTTCTTTTTTTTTTAAATGCCCAAGAGCAATTGAATGTAAACTAAAGACCATCACTTCAGCCTGCTGTCAAAGTTACAGGGTCTGGAGCCTGGGAAAGCAGCTGACCAGAGCTCCAAAGCCATCAACCAGACACAGCTGCTGCCTCTTTTAGGAACAGAAAAATGACCCCCAAATACATTATCGGCCCAAAGTGACTGCTGTCACTGAGCCTTACAGAGTTTTCTTTTCTTGTATCTCGCTCCATCTCTTTAGAACCCCACTCTCCAGGTGTGGGCCCTGGCCCAGCCCCTCGACAGCCCTCTGAGCTTGTTAGACACACAGAGTCTCAGCCCCCCCACCCAGCCCTGCTGGCCTGGGGCCTGCATTTGACGGGACGCCCTGGGGACGCATTAAAATCTGCCAAGCTTTGCTGTGAAAGAGGGAAGCGGTGAGCAAATCGCTGCTCTGAAGAGTTATTGGAGCTTCCGGATAGTCCCTGCTCTTCTTTCAAAGTGGTGTCCTCCGCAGGTGGAGAGGGTGGACTTGTGCGCGCAGCGGGGGAGAGTGGGACCAATGGAAAAGCAGCGTCCACGTGTGTACACTGTCGGGTATGAGACGGGCAGTTGGTGAGAAGGCGCCTGTAGCAGGATGCCCAGTCTGTGATGGCCCAGAGGGCTGGGGTAAGGGGCGGGCAGGTGGCTAGGAAGGAGGGGACCCACGTACAGTTATGGCTGCTGTGGGCTCTTGTGTGGCAGAAACCACAGCACTGTAAAATTTGAAAATATATATATTTAAATTAAAAATAAAAATAAGAAAAAGGAAACAGATGTCCTCACCAGGAAGCCTGACCTCTGGCCTAGAGAGATGTGAGGCCAGAAAGCTCCTTTCCACCAGGGATTCCTTCCCTGCCTCCCTCACTTCTATCCAAAGAGTGTGTATTCCATCAAAGCCTAGTCAGTCCCACAGACAGGTGAAATTTCCCAATCTGTGACACTAAAAAAACTGGAACCCCACAATTTTTTTAGTTTTATCCTCTTTCCCCAAAACTACTTCTAGAAGGACCAGCAAATTAGAAATTAGATGGATTCGCCAATCACCACCTTTGCCCCCTCATTCTCAACCAGGGATAAATGCTAACTAATGGCTAAATGAATACAAAGTCTGAAAGAGCCTTGTTAAATGAACCTAGAGCCTATACAGGCTGGTTACCGAAGGAGGAGAGCGGGTGCATGCTTGTCACTACCACGTGCAAAACTCTGTTTCAGAGGTTGGGGTTGACATACACACACTGCTGGGTATAAAATAGGTGATAATGAGAACCTGCTGTTTAGCACAAGGCACTTGACTCAGTGCTCCTTGGTGACACAAATGGGAAGGAAATCCAAAAAAGGGGGATATGTGTGTACACATAGCTGATTCACTTTACTGTACAGTAGAAATTAACATAACATTGTAAAGCAACTGTACTCCAATTTAAAAAGAAAAGAAAACAAACCTCTATCTCACAGTCCCACAAGGTGGAGAGAAAACTTGTTTTCTTTTCCTTTTTAAAATTTTTATTGGAGTATAGTCGATTTACAATGTTGTGTTAGTTTCAGCAAAGTTTCCGTGTACAGCAAAGTGAATCAGTTTTTGTATATCTATCTCTCCACTCTTTTTTATATTCTTTTCCCATGTTGGCCATTACAGAGTGCTGAGTAGAGTTCCTTGTGCTCTACAGTAGGCCTTATTGCCTGTTTCATATATAGTGGTGTATATGTATCTGTCGGAACCTCTTTTTCTTTGAAGGCAGTTTCTATCTGGTGGCAGCCAAGACAGATGGAGTAAACACGTTCCTATAAGCTTCAAAAATTCTTTCAACTTCTTTTTAAATGGCTTGCTCTGAGAGTCTAAAAGGGCCATGTACTTTCTTAATAACTTATGTGAGAAGATAATAGTTTGCAGAGAAATTCAGTGAAGCAGTTTAAAAAAAAAAAGCTTAAAAATTTTTTTTAGAGAGTAGAGCAGTAATAGTGATGTCAAACAGCATCGCTGAGTTTCCAGCCCGCTTAAACCAGCCCCAGGCCCAGCATGGCCGTTTCCCCTCGACAGCCAGAAGAAATAGAAGAGTGAAGATCAATCCTGGATCTCACTGACTCTTAGGTACACTTCTCTTCACCACCTGTTAATAAAATATCCCCTTGGAAGGGAGCCAGTCTTCTCTCAGGCAGTTCAGGCTTTCTGAAGTAGAGGAAAATTGCAAAGGGAAGGTAACAGAGGAATATAGAAGTAAAAAATTAACTTTGGGGGTCAAAAATTCTTATCTAAACAGACTGGCTTGATTATTTTTTTAAAGCATTGTGTTCATACCAGTGTTTAAATTGAATCACAGGTAATGATTTAACTGAAGTTCTGCTGCATCGTCAACTCTCGGGAACACAGGGGAAACAAAATCAGTTCTGAATGCACATTGCTCACGGACAGAAGATCACAGGGTGTCACTGAAGGCCTCCGTTGGGTGAGATTGCTCAGGGTCTCAAAGGCAAGGGTCTGGGGAAGGAGGAAAGGTGGGAACAGATGGGTTTGCTGAGTAGGTTGCAGAGAGGATTCAGCGTCAATTTCAATACCCCATTTGCTTCTGTCTCTACTTAGGACCTGGGTAATGCAGGTGACTGGGCTTCCTTGGTAGCTCAGTGGGTAAAGAATCTGCCTGCAGTGCAGGAGACCCAGGTTCAACCCCTGGGTCAGGAAGATCCCCTGGAGAAGGGAATGGCAACCCACTCCAGTGTTCTGGCCTAGAGAATCCCATGGACAGAGGACTCTGGTGAGCCCATAGGGTCGCAAGAGTCAGCCATGACTTAGCGACTAAACCATCATCAATGGAGGTGCCCAGTCTAGGAGATCAACATCATGACAGCGTAACTCTTGATATTTAGAGACCCAAATCCAAATTTCCCACTTTTCTTCTGTCTTAAAAAAAAATGTGTGTGTGTCTTTATTTCCACAGTGCCTAGGGCATGGCTGGGAGCTCGTCAATGCTTACTGAAGGGATGAGCCTCAGGCCTGTCCTTCCCAGACTTTGAATGGGATTTCCTTTCTATGCAGGAGACTCAGTTGTGCAGAGCTCTGGGCTGGGCCACCTTGGAAAATGCGACTCACAGCTCTCCATTCTGTATGGTGCTGCCCCAGAATAAAAACAAACCTTTGGTCTGGCAACCTCTGATTTTCCTTCTCCTTACCTTTCTGATCTTGGAGAAGATATGTATTCTTTCTGGAACTTAACTTCCTTCCTCTAAAAAGATCATTTCTTCATCTCGTCCCACTCTCAGTTCAGTTCAGTCGCTCAGTCTTATCTGACTCTTTGAGACTCCATGGACTGCAGCACGCCAGGCCTCCCTGTCTATCACCAACTCCCAGAGTTTACTCAAACTCATGTCCTTAGAGTTGGTGATGCCATCCAACCATCTCATCCTTTGTCATCCCTTTCTCTTCCTACTTTCAGTCTTTCCCAGCATCAAGGTCTTTTCCAATGAGTCAGCTCTTCACATCAGGTGGCCAAAGGATTGGCACTTCAGCTTCCCACTCTAACATCCTATTAACCTGGTCCTGTGAAGTCTGCCTCTAAACAAGGACAAAGGTAGGCAACTAGGAATGATGAGAAGTGAGGGAGACCATAATTTCTTTGTAAGAACGTTTCATCTAAAATTCCGTGCTCGAAAGTAAATTATACTCTTTAGTTAAGTCACACCTACCCTTGTAAATGCCAAACATGGGTCCAGCTTTAAAATGTTGTAAAACCTGTATTCCATCAGTTTTAGAACAACTTTATTGAGATGTAATTTACATGCCAACGCACTTCATTCATTTCACGTGAATTAAAGTTCTTCACAGAGTTGTGTAACCATCACTGTCTCGTTTTTAGGTCATTTGTATCTCCTCCAAAATAAACCTGGTACTGATTACCCCTGGCGCCTCATTCTGCCTCCAGCCTTAGACAGCCACCAGTCATCTTTCTGTCTCTATGAATTTACTTGTGGACATTTTGTATCTATGGGATCATACAATATGTGGTCTTTTGTGGCTGGCTTTTTTTTGTTGTTGTTGCTCAGTGTTTTCATGGTTTATTCGTGCCGTAGCATGCATCAGTACTCGTTTCTTTTTACTGCTGAATAATATTCTATTACATAGATGTGTTGTGCTGTGCTGAGTTGCTTCAATCATGTCTGAGTCTTTGCGACCCTCTGGACCGTGGCCCGCCAGGCTCCTCTGTCCATGGGCTTCTCCAGGCAAGAACACTGGAGTGGGCTGCCACGCCCTCTTCCAGGGGAGCTTCCCGACCCTGGGATCGAATCTGTGACTCCCGCAGCTCTAGCACTGCAGGCAGATTTTTTACAGCTGAGCCACCAGGGAAGCCCGTTACTTGGATATATCATAGTTTATTTTCCATTCTTCAGTTGATGAATGTTTGGATTGCTCCATCTTTGGCTATTAAGCATAAATGCTGCTATGAACATTTGTGTGCAAGTTTTTGTATGTTTTTATATGTTTTCATTACTCTTAGGTGTATAGCTAGGAGTAAAATTGCTTTGTCATATGGTAAGTTCTCCAAGGTGCTACACCATTTTATAGTCCCCTCAGCAGTGTATAAGGGTTCTAACTTCTCCACATCCTCTCCAATAATTAATAGTTTCTTCTTTTTTCTGGATTGTTACTACCCTAATGGATATGAAGTGAATTTGTTGTGGTTTTAGATTTTCATTTCCCTTCTCGCCAAGGATGTTGAGCATCTTTTCATATGTTTATTGGCTATTTTTATATCTATATTGGAGAAATGTCATCAAATTCTTTACTTATTTTTAAATTGTGTTTCTTCATGCTATCGAATTCTTTTTATATTCTAGATGTACATCTCTTATCAGATATGTGATTAGCAAAATTGTTCTCATGGTTCATAATCAATTTTTTGGATTCATTCATTTTCTTTTTAGAAGTATTGAAATCCGAAAGAACAGGTACCTTAATCTCAAACCAAATGATTATCTATTATATAGAGAAAAGGAGTATCGGTATATATTCCTAGAACATCTGTGACACAGCAGAACAGTAGAAAAATCACATGCAATGAATGGTTTGCTGTTTCCTGATAAGAGATTTGGCACCGATGGGAAGTCAGCCTCTAAAGTATGAAGAGAAATAAGTTATCAAAAGATATGTGATTGAAATTGCTCATCATTTATCATGAATATATATTTATGGAACACCACTCTGTATTGGGATTAAATAAGAACAGTCAAGAGTTTGATTCTCAGCTTATTGGGATTGATAGTCACGATGACAACACATGAACTTTTTAAAAGCTTAGATATCCTGTAAGACTTTTAACAAAATAATTCTTTAGAAAGTTCTCTTTTTTTGTTTGCTTCTGTGCCTTTTCCAAAATTGAATATTTGATTTAAGAATTTTTGTTCACATATAGGAAATTAAAAAGATATCATACATAGATATATTTTTTCTTTTTGAGACTCGATGTTTATTAAAGTGCCTTCTTCGGTTAATATGTAGAAATCTTTAAAATATTTAAAGATCTTTAAAAGAGCTGCCCCAGGATTAATTTATTCTCTGAATGAATAATTACAGTTTATATTCATAGCTCTGGGAAAAGGAACAGGGAATGAAGTGGCGGATGAAACACCTTGATTGTGCCTCTTGGAGCTCACAGGCAATCAACAGGTAAAAAAATACACGTAAATGTAGAGTCATCCATTTTAGGATTGCTGTGAAGGAAAAGGAGAGGGTGCTGAGAGAGAGTAATGTGGAGATGTCTTTAGGCTGAGGGATCAGGGAGGGAGGCTAGGATAGATGGAGGCTTAGACAGACTAGCTAGAGAAGGAAGGAAGCCCTGCAGAAAAGAAGGTCCCAGGGCATGGGGGTGCGAGAAGGCGGCTTCCTGGGATAGAAAGGTAGGAAGTGGCGAGGTCTGGGAAGAGCCAGTCCGTAGAGGAGGTCGTAGCCCACACTGGGGAATTTAAATTTCATTCAGAAAGCAGTGAGATGGTGTTGAGGGTTTTAGCAGAGGAGGTGACGTGACCTGACACAAACCTGAAAAAGACCATTTGGCTGCTTCATGAAAACTCATGTGTAGAGATGAATGCAAGTGGGATCTAGGGGGCCCTGTAAGAGGGATTTGCAGGTGTCTGAGTGAGAAAGACGGTGGCATGGACGGGGCAGTGGGAAACCCAAACGGTGAATGCGTTTGAGATTATTTTGGAGACAGGATGTCATGGTTAAGAGTGTGAGTTCTAAAGCCAGACAAACCGGTTAGAATACCAGTTCCCCCTCTTACTTGCTATGTGACCATGAGCAAACAAGCTTCTTTATAATAGGAATCATTTCATAGAGTCATTATGAAGACTGAGTTATTAATTCTCTCCAGGCATCATAAAAGTACATGCAGAGTGAATGCTTTAGTAAATGTTGTTGTGGATATTGTTTTGGCACTTAAATGGACAGGTGTAGGTCACATTTTAAATGGGGAAGTTGACAGGGGGTGGTGTCCAAGTGCCAGGTTTCTGGTCTGAGTACCCACCCGGTGTGGATGGTGCCAAGTCCTGAAATGGAGGAAACCCAAGAGAAGCAGAGTTGGAGGGGAAGGAAGGACAAGAAGCCTGTTTTGAACATTTTAGTTTCAGGCGTGCCTGAAATCCTCAAGTGGAAACATCGGGCAGTTGGAATCTGGTGCTCAGAGTAGCGTCCTGGGCCAGAGGTAGAGCTTATATTTAGATCACGCTCCTTGTCATGAGTAAATCTGTAGAACAGTGAGCACTTGGGAATAATTTGACCTTCTCCTGGATGGGCCCACCCAGGCCCAAGATGCTGAAACAGTGTAGTGACCCTGACTCTCCTTGAAGAAGTGGCAGACGGGGGAAAGGATGTGGAGACTGTCATCAAACAGGCTGTCTTTTGATGCTTACTCCTCCACTTACTATGTAGATGACCATGAACAGTTACAAGTGTTGGCGACGAATTCAGTGAGTCACAGGGGAGGAATGATGGACATCTCCCAGGATCCTGTCTTCAGTGTCAGGGACCTGGTAGGGCCGGTTCCTGAGAGGGAAGAAAGTGGGAAGGAAGACTGCTTCTCAGAGTCTCCGCTTCCTCAGCTGGAGATCAGCATACTTTCCTCTTTGGTAAGGGCCCAAAGAATGTACCTAAGATGCCTCGCATAGCACCTGGTACACAGGAGACGCTTTGGGCTCTTTCTCTCTTATTTCAGCTGCAAGCTGAATCTGCTTCCATTTCCAGGTTAAGATGTTAATGGGAGCAGTGTGGTGACAGAGCTCGGCCAGGAACAGGGTGAAGTGAATGATGCCCTTGCTGAGGGCAACAAAAAAAAGAAAAAGAAAAAAAATGAAGTAATTAGGATAAACATTATTTCAATGCAATATTTTGAAAAATGAAAACACATACCCCAGATCCATGATGACTAAAATCTATTTTTAATAAAGCCCAGGGGAGGTAGTCCTGATTTCTCCTTTTGCCTGAAGCTCCAACACTCAATGGGTTTCCCTCGTAGCTCAGTTGGTAAAGAATCTGCTTGCAATGCAGGAGACCCGGGTTCCATTCCTGGGTCGGAAAGATCCCTTGGAGAAGGAAACTGGCATCCCACTCCAGTGTTCTTGCCTAGAGAATCCCCATAGACAGAGGAGCCTGGTGGGCTACAGTCCATGGGGTCACAAGAGTCGGACACGACTCAGCTACTCAACCACCACCACCAGCACTCAGTATGGAATAGTAGTTTGATAGGCGAAAGCAAAGAAGACAAAGCTTCGGTTCCTGGGCCCGCAGGACTCTTTTTCTCCTTTCTTCCAGAGTTGGTGTCTCAGAGTCAGTCAGCTGACTTGTGTACTCCCAAGATCTCTCTCTCTGTCTCTGTCTCTGTCTCTGTCTATCTCTCTCTCTCTGTAAGATAGCGTGTTCTAAGTCGGGATAGGAGGTGTGGGGCCTCTGCTAGCGCAGCCCCCAGCCCTGTTTGGGCAGGGCCGTGTGAGAGCTGGAGCCGGGCTCCTGGACTCGCCCCACCTTGGTGCATGCAGACCCTGCTGACCCGGAATGCTTGAGCAAACACGGAGTGCTCTATTAGAGGCTGGGGTTTAAAGGTCAGCTCTGTGCTTATCGGCTGAGTCTGATTCACTCTCTCAGTGACTCTCAGGGAGTCTGATGCTTGCAGTGTGGACCGAGGAGGTAGATGAGCCTTTCCATGCAGAGCGGGGAGCTGTTTGCTTTGCAAGGAGCTGTCTCTGCCCACAGGAAGTCCGCAGGTCAGTCGCAGGTGGGAGACGCGCGGAGGTCCCCTGCGTTGCACGCTTCCTTCTGACGTGGACTTAGAAAGCGCGAGGTACCTGTGGTCGCTGGTGGCTTGTGGCTTTCAGCTTTTTCCTGTGAAAATCAGATTTCCAACTGAGACATTTTGGTGATTTCAACATGGTCAGCAGGCAGGCAGTGGGTGAGGAAAAGACAGATTTGTCCAAGCCCATATCTACCATGCAGAGACCAATGGTGGACGCTTTGAGCTTTCAGGTCACTTTAACAAAAAACTGGGAATGAGAATATAATTTTTAAAAGTTATTTTCAGGATTTTTATTTCAATGTAAAGAAAAGAATGTTCCTACTTTTTAAAATGTTTTACTGTAAATATAGCATACCCTTGTCATGTATGAATGATTTAGGCTAAGGCAGTAATTAGCAAAGGGGAAGATTGTTCCAAGCTGCTACTGGACAGTCTGCATGTCATGGCACTTTAAGATTGCAACATTTTGTTTGGTACCTTCATACCAGTTGACTGCATGCCCCTTAATCTCTCGCTCTCAAAAAAAGCTGAGCCTGCTATAGATTTGGTCAGTTGTGTGGTTTTCTTTTTTTTTTTGGTTGTTTAACCCAGTTTTTCATTTACCTACTGCTTTATGACTCCTGGTTTAATTTGTACAAAAGGATGAAGTTCATTATTACATAACTCTGAAACTCATCTTTAGGAAAAATAAGTGCAAGGGTTGCCATGGATTGAGACTAAAAAACTTCTGTCTGTGTTGGGGGTACACTTTTAAGAGTACAAGAATGCTTTGGAACAGCTGTCAACTAGGTACACAAGTGCACAGGGGGAGAAGAAATGCCATGTGGGGGGAATAAAGTATCTTCCAGGCTTGAACCTCCAACTGAAAGTTCAAAAGCACAGTAAATGTTGAGACTTTTAAGCTTTTGTGAGGGCTGTCCACTTGCAAATATGGCTTCTGTGTAGATCTCTCTCACTGTGCAGTTCCATGTCCCTCTGTTTTTTGAGTATCTTGTCTTTATTTGTCAAGAATTAATGCAAAGACTTTTCAGACTATAAATAAACAGTGTGTGGTCCCTGGGCAAGGTTGCACAGCATACCTATGGAGGTTTTATCTTTTAAAGAGTTAAACAAGATTTTCAATTGTCTAAGCACAGATATTAAGCAATTGAGTTGTGATACTTGTTCAAGGGGGTCTAAGTTCATCCCTTTATTCTTCCCTCCATTTCTCTTCTCTCCCTTTCTCTCTCCTCCTCTCTTCTTTTCTTTGCTCATTTATTCTTATCATGTCCACTGGATTGCTTAGATTATCTTAATTCTATCTCTATGAGTATTAGTTCTAAGTCAAAGCTATTAGTTCCACCAAGAACCTGAAAGCCAAGTAACCTACTGTTTTTCATCTAAACGTCTTTCCTCTTGCCCCAAGATAACAGTTCAGTTCAGTCGCTCAGTTCTGTCAGACTCTCTGTGACCCCATGGACTGCAGCACGCCAGGCCTCCCTGTCCATCACCAACTCCTGGAGCCTGCTCAAACTCATGTCTATCGAATCGGTGATGCTGTTCAACCATCTCATCCTCGGTCGTCCCCTTCTCCTCCCGCCTTCAACCTTTCCCAGCATGAAGGTCTTTTCCAGTGAGTCAGTTCTTCACATCAGGTAGCCAAAGTATTGGAGCTTCAGCTTCAATATCAGTCCTTCCAATGAATAGTCAGTACTGATTTCCTTTAGGATTGACTGGTTTGATCTCCTTGCAGTCCAAGGGACTCTCAAGAATCTTCTTCAGCACCATAGTTCAAAAGCATCAATTCTCTGGCCCCATTATTACAGTAGTTACTAAAACTAGCATTAGAACAGAAAGTCACACCAGCAAATTGCATTCTTTGGGTTTAGGTATTCTCATATGTATCTATTCAGCTGAAAGATAAGGATAATAAGCTATAAACTGGCTACCCTATTCTGAAAAATCTTCACTTACCTCTCTAAACCAAATGTGAATAGTCATAGAATTTGTGGACAATAGTATGCAGAAAACGTTTAAACTGACGTTCAGTTTTCAGGAGAAAACGTCAAAAATTCCACTACAAATTGCAGCTCTTGGACTAAACATTGACCTGTTAGTGACCAGGGAGAATGATTTGACTCCTTTCCTGCTGAGCTGAACCACAGTGCTGCCACGCTTTCTCCGGTGGTGCCCCCAGCGTGGGTTAGTTACTTGCTCCTGGGAATTTCCTGTCGACAAGCGCATTTCTGTCCATCAGCTGTCACCTGTTCCTGGGAACGGCTAACGGCAGTGGTACAGCATGCTGAATTTTGCGAATGGCCCTCTCTGGTTTCAGAAATGGGTCCTGCAAATGTGAACCCATGGAAACCGTTGGGAGCAGTTTTAGAGTCAGGAAAATTTATCACACCTGGTATAGACAGTGTTCACCACCCTGCTACTGACACGTCTGTAAGCAACTTGCGTTCAGGAACAGGAAACCTTCATTTCTAAAGAACCTGAGGTTTCTCTTTATCCTTCCTTTACTTTTCGTTGACCATCTTTGCAGCCACTGCTCTGTCCCTGCTAACTGACTGGGTACCTGCCCACTGCTGGTATTAAATTCAGAATTGGACCCAGGCCTTCACACTCAAGCCATTCGGCCCTTACTTCCTCATGCCTTACGCGTGTCCTTGACCTTAATTTGGCTGGTTGGTTTGCCGTTCTCCACACTCGTCCCTCCCTGGCCGTTGTGTGGGCTCCTCTGTCATTTATTTTTAACTGGTGGCATGTGGCCCTTCTCTGTCACCCGCCAGTTTGTAGTCTCCCCTCCTCCAGAGCCAGTCCAGGTCTTGTCTTCTCTGGAAAGACCTTCCTATATCTGAATCTAGATTCTGTACCCAGGACTTGCTCACAGTTTTGTGTGTGTGTGTGTGTGTGTGTGTGTGTGTTCTAAGAAATTAAAAAATTTTTGAAGTATAATGTTGATTTTTATATAATTTCTATGTAATTCATTTTTATCTAATCTATAATGTTAATATTGCCAGTATTCTGGCCTGGAGAATTCCATGGACAGACGAGCCTGGTGGGCTGCTGTCCATGGGGTCACACAGAGTCAGACACAACTGAAGCAACTTAGCACGCGTGCATGCATTGGAGAAGGAAATGGCAGCCCACTCCAGTGTTCTTGCCTGGAGAATCCCAGGAACGGGGGAGCCTGGTGGGCTGCCGGCTATGGGGTCGCACAGAGTCGGACACGACTGAAGTGACTTAGCAGCGGCAGCAGCAGCAGCATAATGTTAATATATAAAAATGTTAATTCTTATATAATCTATAGTGTGTTGATTTTGGCTGTGCAGCAGCGATTCAGCTATGCACTAAATGCATCCTTTTCATGTTCTTTTCCACTACAGTCTATCAGAGAATATTGAACATTTCCTGCTAACAACCTTAGAGCCTTGTTGTCTGTCCATGCTGTATATACCAGCTTGCCTCTGCTCAGACTCTCAGTCTTTCATCCCCTCTCCCCTACCACTTGGCAACCACCAGTCTGCTTGCTCAAGCAGGGGTCCCCAACCTCTGGGATCTAATGCCTGATGATCTGAGGTGGAGCGGACATAATAATAACAGAAATAAAGTGCACAATAAACGTATTATCCTTGAATCATCCGAAACCATCCCCTCCTTCCCAGTCCATGGAAGATTTGTCTTCCATGAAGCTGGTCCCTGGTACCAAAAAGTCTGGGGCCCACTGCCCTGTAGGACTTGCAAACTCTTGACCATCCAAATACACACGTCGTCAAACAACCTGAATCTGTTGAAAATATTCAAAGACTGACACTCTCAGTCTTTGTTTTGTGTGGTATCTCATGGCAGGTACTTTGTAGAGTGTGTCTCCGCTTTTTAGGAAATGAACTTCCAGCTGGTGGCCCTGGCAAAATGAGAGGTAACCAAGTCTGTTTTAATAAAGATCCACCTCTAAAGGCTGCTTTTTGATGGAACAAGCCAGAGAAAGACCTGCTTCTCTGTGTGTTTTAGTTTTCCTAATTGGTAACAGTTGTCTCTGGAAAATTGCTCATATGGTTATCCAAGGTGATCATTAATATTCTTAACATTGTAAATTTCATTGTCTAATCTCTTTGGAAGTTTTTATTGCCTTGCTCAGAGTTAATCTATAACAATTTTGCTAAGGGAAACTTTTTTCCCCCTATCTTAACCATTTTTAAGCATACAGTTAAATGCTATATGTGTTTATGCTGACTATTTCACATGTGCAGGTCTTTTTTTTTTTTGTCGTTATTAGGTTATAGCCCTTTGATCATTGAAGTTAGATTATAAAAGTATTAACTTGATTTTCCTTAAATCCTCAAGGTCCTAAGACATTCACAATTAATAGTAATTTTCTATTTTCTTATACATAGGACAAGATACATTTTATATCTTTCAGGGAGAAAAGATTTTGTTTAAAAAATTGCTGTTTTTAATCACCAAAATGTAGATTACAGTAGTCACATTTCAGAATTAGACACATTTTAGGCATTTACAAAAATATGAAATCATTTTAAAACATACAAATAAAATGTTTTCATTATTAAAATAATCATATTACAAAACACTTGAAAAGGCACTATAGAAAGCCTAGAAAAATTCCATCTCTTAAATATAAGTTAGAATTTTAGAGTCTTCCCTCTAGTCTTGTTTGCTTGCCCATATTTTTATTTCAGTATCAGTTCAGTCTCTCAGTTGTGTCTGACTCTTTGCGACCCCATGGACTGCATCACACCAGGCCTCCCTGTCCATCACCAACTCCAGGAGCTTACTCAAATTCATGTCCATCTAGTCGGTGATGCCATCCAACCATCTCATCCTCTGTCGTCCCCTTCTCCTCCCGCCTTCAATCTTTCCCAGCATCAGGGTCTTTTCAAATGAGTCAGCTCTTCGCATCAGGTGGCCAAAGTATTTTTGTTTACATGGTTTAAATCGTGGTATGTTATTAAATGCCTTTGTATCACTAAGAAAGAAAAGCTGTCCAACAGAAATGAAGGCAGCTTCACAAAAGGTATGAGCACTTACTGGAGTGAACTCAGGTCGGTGTGCGAGGTCAGGCACTGTGGGAGAAGCGCAGCTGCAGGCTCCTGCTCGCGTGGGGAGTGACGCCGGCTGGGACTCTGCTGGGGCTGCTGGGCCCCTGAGACTGGCCGCGTTTAGGAAACGTCTGCCGCTGCGGAGGGAGAGAGCCGGGACGCGGCCGAGCGGAGCGGGAGACCCTGCGGGCATCGGGCACACGGAGCTCCCGGCTCCTGCCGCCCTTCCTCAGGGACTGCGGCGCCTGAGGACCCGCCAGTTAAAGCTCGTCTGCTGATCAGCAATTGAACGTCGAGGTTCTGTTTCTTTTCACTGAAAGAAACTTGACTGGTGCGTCTTGCCTGTGGGCCGTGGTCCTGTTTGTGTCATCCGAGTGGTTACTGGCTTCAGGCGCCTCAAGCTGATGCTCCCAGCAAGCAGGCTCGTGTGCCCTCCCTGGGCCTCTGTGACTGGGGCCTAGTAGGCGCTCAGGAGATGCTTACTGAATGAAGCAGTCCTGGTTTCATTTGCTCTTTTAAATGCCGTCGAGTTGATATGGAGAATGATACAATATAAAATTAATCTTTAAAATAATTTCGATGAGAACTTAAGTTGAGAAGGTTATGGCAAAAATTCAGTTTTTATAAAGTTTAAATATAAAATGAAATACTAAAATATGGAATGTTTAAACTTCCAAATCTGAATATTAGTTACTTCCTATTGAAGAAGAGTCAGGGAATCATAAAGTGGTATTCAGGGCTCACTAAGTGCATTGTCATGGTTTTTTTTTTTTTTAATTAAAAAAAATTTTAATTGAAGTATAGTTAATTTGGGCTACCCTGGTGGCTCAAACGGTAAAGAATCTGCCTGCAGCACAGGAGACCTGGGTTCGATCCCTGGGTTGGGAAGATCCCCTGGAGAAGGGAATGGCAACCCACTCCAGTATTCTTGCCTGGAGAATCCCATGGATAAAGGGGCCTGGCGGACTGCAGTCCATGGGGTCACAAAGAGTTGGACATGACTGAGCAACTAACACACACACACACACACACACACACACACACACACAATTTACAATGTTGTGTTAGTTTCTGGTGTACAGCAACACGATTCAGTTATACATACATATATATGTATATGTGTGTGTGTGTGTGTGTGTGTGTATTTCACATTCTTCTCCATTATAGGTAATTATAAGATATTGAATATTGTTTGTTGTGCTATACAGTAGGACCTTATTGGTGATCTGTTTTACATATAGTAGTGTGGTGATGTTAATCTGAAGCTCCTAATTGACACCCTGTCCATTCCCCTTTGATAACCATCAATTTGTGTTCTCTGTGAGTCTGTTTCTATTTTGTAGATAAATTCATTTGTATGATATCAATAAACTTCACATGTAAGTAATATCCTATGGTATTTGTCTCTGAATGAAGTAAATTTTGATGGCAGATACACTCATTCCTTAAACCCTGTAGCTATCGTGTTGGGCACCAAGAAGCAACGACTTGTGTTTTCATCGTTCAAAGTCTGTGGTACCCGTAGGCGACCACTGGATGTGAACCCTTCTTTCCACGTCTCCTTTCTGCAGAGCACTGACAACTGTCAGACTCTAAGCACAGACGTGATCAGATTCTCGACTTTCGTTGCTGACTCATCATCTAGCCCCCACCCACTCTTTCTTTTATTTAAAAATTTTTTTAAATTTATTTTTTAAGTGAAGAATAATTGCTTTACAGAATTTTGTGGCTTTCTGTCATACATCAGTGAGAATCAGCCGTAGGTGCACCCGTGTCCCCTCCCTCCCATCTCCCTCCCATCTCCCTCCCCATCCCACGCTTCTAGATTGTCACAGAGCACTCGGTTCTTAGGTGTGTGGTGTCTAGGACTTTAAATTCACATTGGGGTGACCGCCATGGTTCACCCCATAAGAGGAGGGTCCTGGCATCACTGATTATATGCAGGATAAGCAGAAATAAATCAGAAGAAGTAAAGATATCCTTGTGTCATAACCACTGAAAAGTGAGCTTGGAATTAATGTATTAACAGGACAAGATAAAACGAAACATACTCCCTCTGGGATCATACCTTTCTCATTGCTGCGAAGAAGGGCATGGCATGAGAACGCTCTCTCCCTAGGCTTTCTGCAGCTTCACTTAGACCTGTGTTGTTGAAATTAAGTTCAGGAGTTAACTTTTTTCTTATGAGTGAAAGTGAAGTCGCTCAGTTGTGTCCAACTCTTTGCGACCCCATGGACTGTAGCCTGCCAGGCTCCTCTGTCCATGGGATTTCCCAGGCAATAGTACTGGAGTGGACTCATCCTCTTGTTTATCTGTAAATCCCCTGTTTAACAGTGAGAAACTTGGATTTTACCTTCTGACATTCATTTACTTAATTGTTCAATTCCAAACCTAGTTAATTGTGACAGGCTGGTGGATTGTATAGAATACTCAACAATACATAAAAAGACCTGATGTGGATTTTTCTCATGGTAGTTTATTATAACATTTATTAAATGTTTCAGATCTTTTTCCTACTTGAGTTTAAAAATAAGTAGGTAGTTCTTTGAAATGTCATTGATTTGAGTTGAAAATTAATTGGAAATGGGGTACTATACTTGCTAATTTTGTAATTAAAATATACATTGTGGAAAAGTTTTCGTCTACTTTTATTTTAAAATTACTTGATTTCTTATTAAAAAAACCCACACAGAGTCTATGGTTGCATAACTGTGTTCCCTATAATGATGGGAGACTGGAAAGCTGCAAAAAGTACTTTGCAAGGAGAACAAGAGGCTCAGTCATTTGCAGCTGGACTAGCAACCCACTCCAGTATTCTTACCTGGAGAATCCCATGGACAGAGGAGCCTGGTGGGCTACAGCCCATGGGGTTGCAAGAGTTGGACACGACTTAGCGACCACCAGAGAGAATGTAGTGTATGTTGAACTATTGCTTAGTCCCTCTTGGAAAATATAGGAGTAATTAATACCCTAGCAATATTATTACTTGATGTGGTGATGATCCCAAAGAGCCAACTGTACCACTATGATAATTCATAAATCAATGAAATATTGATACTGATGAAGGTTCTTGGCCTTTCCCAGTCAATAGAAACTGATCAGAGGCCAGACAGGAAACTCAGGCAGGGCATTGCAGGGACCCTGCTGCAGCGGGAGGGAACGGAAACAAGGATTCGGTTTCCTTGCTTGCTCCTGAAGCGGGTGAGCTGGTTCCTTAACCGGAGCGAGGGGAGGGGCGGGTCCAGGGGTTGGGCTGGAGGCGTGGCTTAGGTGGTTTGCCCCCCTCTTTGTGGTGGTGTGTGCCGAGGGCATGTGCAGTATCCTGCTTTTGCTCGTAATGCCGTTTTTGTGTTTTTGTTTTTGGTTTTTTTTTTGCTTTGGCTCTTCAGAAGTGGCAGTTGGGTTTTTTGTTTGTATCTTTTGGTCTAGAATTTCCCCTAATTGCACGCATGCGGTTATTTTTAGTCCTTAGAGCTTCTTTGTATTTTGTAGCTCAAGGAGAGGTATGTCCAAGCACCGCAGCCAAGGGTCCCAGGTCCCAGCCTGTCTCAATATCACTTCAGGACTTCAGACTTTAAGATCAGAAGGAGAAGGGGGCCATACAGTGAAGGAGGAGAATGTAGCTGTGTACTCTGGGTTACATCAAGCTAGATAACAAAAATCTATTTGCCTTCCCAAAATGTCTGTTTTTCGTATGAATGCATGCATGTCCCATCAACTGGAATGTGAGCTCCCTGTGGAAAGATGCTACAGAAGATGGGTTTGTAAAGACTTACCCTCTGGGAACTTAATCTTCCTGATGGGTGAGTAAAAATCTCACCTATGAAGACAGCTAAAGAACAGCATGTTTCAAGTGTCATAGAGATTGATAGAGTCTACCAGTTTGTTAAACTTGTTTCAGTTACAGGAAGTGGTTTAATCACTGGATTCATCCCTATAGCCTAAGGCTCAGGGATGCAAAGCAATTTGCTGCCATTAATAATGTTAATATAAACATGTTGAAAAGCCTCTATGGTCAAATAAGTTTAGAGAATTTTGGATTAATCATAGTGAAGAGTATCCCATCTTTAAGATACTAAAGTACATTGTGAATTTCCAAAAGGGTGACACAATGTATTCATCTGCCTAGAGGACACTTTAAAATTGTGCAGTGGCTTGTAGAACTTGTGTTCACTGTAACACAGTTTGGGAAATTCTGGCAAAAATAAGAAATAAGAAAAATAAGGTGATACATGTCCAATGTGGAGTCTCTAGCTTTCACTGAATGTCACTTGTTCACTGGCTGATGCCGTTATAACCAATTACCACCAGTTCAGTAGCTTAAGACAAATTTATTATCTATAGTTCTGGAAATAAAAGTTCAAAATAAGTCAGCCAGGTTTTGTTCCTTCCAGCTACTGTGTGGGAGAATCTGTTTCCTTGCCTTTCCAGCTCTTAGAGATTGCCTGTATTCCTTGGCTTGCGGCCCCGAGTCACCTGACTTCTACATCTTTCATCGCATCTTCTGATCCTCCCTCCTCTTTCCCTTATAGCATCCCCTGTGGTTATATGGGGCTTCCTTGTCTCAAGATCCTTACCTTAATCACACCTGTAAAATCCCTTTCACTGTGTAATATAATATATTCACATGTTCCAAGATGAAGGTGTGGACATCTCTGCGAACCATTATTCCCCATACCCACACCCACATTATATTTCCCAGAACCCCAGATGGTACCCAGGCTTCCCTGGTGGCTCAGCGGGTAAAGAATCCGCCTGTGATGCCAGAGGCCTGGGTTTGATCCCTGGGTTGGGAAGATCCTCTGGGGAAGGGAAAGGCTATACCCAGTCCAGTATTCTGACCTGGAGGACTTCATGGACTTGTAGTCCATGGGGTCACAAAGAGTCAGACACGACTGAGCCACTTTCACTTTCAGTAGATGGCACCCAGTAAATATTTGGTGAATATCCTTCATTAAGAGACCAATTCAATGATTTTAGTAAAGCTCCCTGAATTATGCTGCTGAAGGAGAAATGGACTTCTGGCATCATCATTGCAAGTAGATTTTGTAAGAATTATTTAAGAGCGTGGGCTTGTGTTTTTTGTGTGTGTGAAAAGTCCTCCTGATGTAGAGAGTGTTATGAAATGATGATTTAGCAGAGGCAGACTGCATTTCTGCAGAAACACGCATCATTCCCTCAGTAATCACTCAGCATGCTGACCTCCCTCCAGACCTGCTTCCTGTGTTGCGACTGTTTTGTGGTGGCCAGACTTTGAGTGGGAAGAAGATGGAGGTTGGCAGAGTCTAGTGGGAGGAGGCCAGAGAAGGAATTAGCCAGATCTGATGGAGAAATGGTTTCTGGGATGCCTTTGAGAAGAGGAGGTGGCTTATGACACACTTGCTCCAGCATTTCCTTAAGATAGAAGGACAGAAAAGACAATTGTCTTCATTTCCTTAGAAGGCTATGTTCAATACACCTGGCTTCTTATTTTTCTTGTCAATCATTGGTTTGGTTTTATTCTTTCAGAAATAAATTTTATCCTGATATTTATTGTAGAAAATAAAAGTTACCTAGTCTAATGCTCAGAGATAAGCCCTGTAACTTTTTAGTACGTTTTCTTCCAACTTTTTTCTATATGTACTGTTACTTTATAAAATCAGGACTGTGGTCTAGATACAATTTTGTATCTTATTTATGTTAACTTTACCAGGAGCATCTTCTTGTGGCATTAAATAGTCTTCAAAGCATGATTAATTAGTAACTATATAATATTGTACTTAGGAGTGTATGACCGTAGTTGGACGCTCATGCTTTGCATTCATCTTTTGCCATCTTCGTAATTGCTGCTACATGATAGTAGATGTAATCAAAGGGCATGAACATGTTTATACTTCTTCTTAGTGTGGCCAAAGGTATTCGTTCATTTACATTCCAGCTGGCAGTGTATGAGACTGTCTTCTGGTCATCCCATTCAGCAGCAGTAAGCATTAATCATTTAAAAGTTTTGAATGTTAATTGGATATGTATAACAATTCTTTTGTAACTTGTTGATCCATGTTCTTTGCCCATTTATCCACTGAGGTGTTAATATTTTGCTTATGAACTTTCTATTAAAGAGCCTTTCTATGCCACATCTCTGGCCATTATTTTCCTAGTTTGGTGTTTGCGTTTTAATCTGAGTGTTGTGCTATCGGACATGTGATTTTTTTCATGTTTATTACTACAGCCAAATCTACTACTACTTTCTGATATACTCTACTACTTCTGTGCTTACAAATTGTTTGGCCCAATAGCTAATAAATAGCCACCTATATTTTTCACAATCTTATATAATTTTATTTTTAAATTTAGTATGTAATCCATTTGTAGTTCAGTTTGACACACTGTATGAAGGAGATAGGTAATTTTTAAACTATTCAAGTAGTTACTTCAGTATCATTTGTTGAGTAATCCCTTTATTCTATATTGAGTTGTAACTAGATCTATGTTAATTAAATTAGTATATACATTTTGGTATCTGGGGTTTTCATTCTATTTCTTTAACATCTATTGATTGTGGAAACAGAACCATATTATATTTTGTATAGCATTTTCCATTTCTGATATAATAATCCCTA
>SJYC01083875.1:0-13199 GCA_006408675.1 Madoqua kirkii | reverse complement strand
ATGGAATTATGTACAAACTATGAAATATTTTGGAAGAGTTAGCATCTTTACAATTTTTGATCATTTCATAATCTGCCTGTTTTTTAAGTCTAATTTGATACAACAGAAAAGTTATTTCTTCATACAAGTTCTGCATATTTTTAAAGGTTATTCCTAGGTATTATATGCTCCTTATTTAATGGTATTTGGTATTTTTCTAGTGTTTTCTAACTGGTAGTTACTGTTATATAAAAGCTGTTGATTTTTTATTAATAACTGAAGTATAGTTGAGTTCCAGGATTACAAATGTACAGCAAAGTGACTCAGTTATATAGCTGTTTATCCTGGAAGTTTGCAAATATTTTCTCCCATTCTGCAGGTTGTCTTTTAGTTTTGTTTATGGTTCCTTTACTGTGCATAAGAAAAAAAAGATGAATCCAAATTGGAAAGGAAGGAGTAAAACTGTCACTGTTTGCAGACGACATATTATAGATAGAAAATCCTAAAGACATCACCAGAGAACTACCAGAGCTCATCAATGAATTTACTTAAAGTAATTGGTTTTATATATTGGTTTTGATCCTTATTAATGATAATCATTTTTTCACTTAGTTCTCCTGAGTTTTCTTAGCAAAAGTTATAATATATGGAAGAATGATTCTAATACCTTTCTAAAGAGGTTCTTATTCTAGAACTATGTTTTATAGCATTAGCCCGAATTTCCACAGCAATGTTAAATATGTTTAATGATATTCTTATTTAGCTTTTTATTTTAATAGCTAGGATAGAATTTTCCAACCATGTTAAAGAAACTTCATTTCATTTCTAATATGCTGCTGCTGCTGCTGCTAAGTCGCTTCAGTCATGTCCGACTCTGTGCGACCCCATAGACGGCAGCCCATCAGCCTCCCCCTTCCCTGGGATTCTCAATATGCTGAGAGTATTTTTAATCAAAAAGGAGTTTTGAAATGCTATAAAATGTCTTGACTATTTTGGTAGAGTCAGTCCCTGGGTTGGGAAGATCCCCTGGAGCAGGGAACAGCCAGCTACCCATTCTAGTATTGTGGTCTGGAGGATTCCATGGACAGAGGAGCCTGGCAGGCTACAGTCCCTGGGGTCACCAAGAGTCAGATACGACTTAGCGACTTTCACTTTCCCTCTTTCATCCTCTGTGAGGAGAATATCACGTGGAGATTGGATCATAGAATTTATGACCAGACAGACCTAGGATCACATTGCACCTCTTCCTCTTAAATTGTTTACCACTCCATGAGTTATTTGTCTTCCAACTCCAGTTTCTCACACTGTTATATGAGGATAAAGAGTACTTGGTAAAGATATTGTGAGTCTCCAATGAGAATTGCTTACAATTCACCAGATTTGACACAGAGTATCATATTCCTTTTGAAAATTATTGTGTAATTTTTGCCTTTGATCTGTTAAAATGGTGTACTATAATATAAAACTCCTTAGTATTTACTTATTTTTTATTCTTGGAGTAAAGCCTACTTGGTGTGATGAAATATTTTCTTAACTCCCTGCTGTATTCAATGTTTGTTCCAGATTATTGCATCAATTTTTATGATAATTTGGTCTTTGGATGAATGTTATATTGTCTTTCTAGTTTTGACATCAAAATGTTAAGTTCGTATAATGATCAGAACTTTTAACTCTTTTTTTGTGCTTTGGACCGATGGGGATTGTCTTTTCTTTGAGAATGCAAAAGAAGTTCCCTGTGGAATCTTCTATGCCTGGATTATTTTTTGAACCAGATAATGCTTTTACAACTTTTTACGTTATTTTTAAATTTGTGATTCTTTATTTTCTCTAATCACTTTGTCTGTTCTGTGTGTCTGTTTAAGCTTGTGCCATTTTAGTAATTCAAATTATATCTAAAACTTATCTTTTGTTAGTATTTTTAAATAATAAGCATAAAATTGAACACAGTACTCACTCATAATTTCTAAAATTTTAGTATCTGTGCTTCTCTTTTTCTTGGTTTTTTTTTTGTATAATTCTGAGGTTTACTTGGCTTATTTTAAAGAACTCCCTCTTGGATTTATTATTTTTTGTACCCCTCACATCTGTAACATAATCCACAGTGATTAATTATTATACACTTTTGACTCTGCCACCTCAAAAGTCATCACTGATCAAGTGGTCAGCAATCATTTATCAAATACCTCCAAGGCCCCCCCTTCATAGAGGAGCTGGTGTCTGTTTTCACCCTAAGGCTGGGAACTATGGCAGAACATTCTGTCTAGGTTCACGGCCAAGCTCCACTGCTAACCACCTATGTAATCTCTAAGCTACTTCAACTTTCCGGGCCATAGTTTCTTCATCCGAGTACAAGGATATGAAGCTCTGAGAACAGTCTCTGGCATGCAGTCAGTAGCTTTTAGTTAGCTCTTGTCGTTATTATATTTTAGAATAAACACTGATTGTCCCAAGGTTACAGTGTGTAGACAGAGTTGCCAATGGAACTTAAAGACAAACGGAACATAGAGGGTTTTCACTTGTAATAGTTGGAAAGATTTTAGCCTTCAGAAGAACCAGACACGGTGAATAAAGGTTACAGCAGACCATGACGTTATAGTTCATCTGTTCAAAATCCATATTGGTGGAAAAAGAGCACTTCCTCACATGCTTATCCCATCTGTGTGGGTCCTCACATGTCTGCTGATTGCTGTCCAAAAGTCAGAGATAAATGTGTCTTTTCTTTTTAAAAAAAAATTTTATTGGAGTATAGTTGATTTACAGTGTTGTGTTAGTTCCAGGTGTACAGCAAAGTCCATCGGTTATGCATATCCGTGTATCCCCTCTTTTTTAGATTCTTTTCCCATACGGGTCATTGCGGAGCACTGAGCAGAGTCCCTGTGCTGTGCAGCAGAGCCTTGTTAGTATCTCTTTTATATATAGCAGTGTATGCATGTCAATCCCAATCTCCTAATTTAACCTCCTCCCCAGAAGTTTGTTTTCTACATCCGTGACGCTATTTCTGTTTTTAAATGTGTTTTTTTTAAACAATATCTATTTTTGGCTGTGCTGGAGAAAGCAGCACCAGGGCTTTCTCCAGCTGCGGTAAGTGAGGGGCTGCCCCCCAGCCACGGGGTGCAGGCTTCTCACCGTGGGGGCTTCCCCTGCTGCTGAGCTCAGGCTCCAGGGCGCTCAGGCTTCAGCAGTTGTGGGGCAGGGTCTTGGGTGCCACACGGCATGTGGGATCTTCTGGAACTAGGTATTGAACAGGTGTCCCTTGTGCTGCAAGGTGGATTCTTAACCACTGGACCAATAGGTCGGAGAAGGCAATGCATCCCACTCCAGTACTCTTGCCTGGAAACTCTCATGGACCGAGGAGCCCGGTGGGCTGCAGTCCATGGGGTCGCTGAATCAGACATGACTGAGCGACTTCTCTTTCACTTTTCACTTTCTTGCATTGGAGAAGGAAATGGCAACCCACTCCAGTGTTCTTGCCTGGAGAATCCCAGGGATGGCAGAGCCCAAAGGGCTGCCGTCTGTGGGGTCACACAGAGTCGGACATGACTGAAGCGACTTAGCAGCAGAAGCAGCAGCAGGACCAATAGGGAAACTCCTTAAAGGCGTTTTCTTGAGGGAGCCAGCAAGTTAAAGAAATTGGCTCGAGTCTTAAAAAAAAAAATTTTTTTTTTTAAATTTTAGGGATTCACGTTAGAATGTTTCTGTTTGGAGAGGGCTCTCTAGTGATGTAAATTACTTGTGTTCTTTCCTGTCTAGTGTGTGAAGGGCACACCTCATCCCAACAGCAGCACAGCAAAGCACTGAGTACCTTTCTCACACTGTTGGGCAGGCAAGCGAGGGGGTCAGTTTCAAGCAGGGGATTCATGTGTGTATGAAGGTGATACTGTGCTTTCCGTGTATTGCCTCAGCTCACTGCATGGTGTCTCTGGCACTGCTGTGCTTCCTAGAATACCGTCCTTACCTCTGCCACCTGCGACATTTTCCTGCACCTTCTCGAAGGCGCAGGCTTCTGTCAATACGCCCGCACTGCTTTCAGGAGAAAGCTGAACCTGCAGAAGGGCACCAGGGGCCTCTCCAGCCTGTGTCCTGCTCCTGATGGTCCCTGCAGCTCCTTGAGTTAATCACTGTAGGGTGGGAGGGTCTGAGGGGACCCCAGGATTCTCACGCCCTGCTGGGCATGCTGCTTGTGATCCCCTTTCTTCGCCGAGTACCAGACCTGGGAATAAAATGGGATTGTCACTCTCTGTGCCACTTTATAGGGGACAGCACCCCAGCGGAAGGCAGAGAGAGATTCTGCCGCTGGCCTTGAAGAAGCAGAGGGCCATACAGTGGCCAGGGTGGGGGTGGGGGCTGCAGGAGCCTGCAGGAAAGTGCAGATCTCAATTTTGCAACACAAGGAACTGAATTCCACAGCCAGCCAATGAGCTTGGAAGGGGACCTGAAACCTCAGCCAACACCTTGGTTTCAACCGATGAGGGCAGAGGCTGGGCTAACCTGACCCGTGGGACTGACCCATGGAAACTATGGGATAACAGATTTGGTTGTTTGAAGCTCCTACATCTGTGGCCACTTGCTAAGGAAAGAAGTGAAAGTCACTCAATTGTGTCTGACTCTTTGTGACCCAGGGACTATACGGTGCATGGAATTCTCCATGCCAGAATACTGAGTCACTTGTTTTTCCAGGGGGCATCTTCCCAACCCAGGGGTCGAACCCAAGTAAGTGGATTCTTTACCAGCTGAGCCACCAGGGAAGCTATGGGGCATGAGAGAAATAACGCAGTCAGTTTAGTCTTGTCACCTGCTTTCCTTAAGATCAGGCACGTTCCACGTGCCCCCAGCCAGGGCTCCCCATGCCCCTGCCAGACTCGGCATCCTCTTCTCAATGGGATAAAACAATGTTTAAATTCTAAAATCATCTCCTTGGATTATTTTCAATCACAAAATGAGTACCTTGATGTCCTGTTTTTCTATGAAATGAAGGAAGTACAAATATTTTATTGGAAATCAATGATCCTTTGAAACTCAGCCTATCAGAATATGTATGAAAGAGTCAGGTGCTGGTCAGGTTTAGACTGGATCTGGGAGCACGTGTGAATGAAGCTGTGGGAGAGCTGCAGTGCTCCTGGGAGGGAGCCTGTAACGGTGGGCTGTGATAGGACCATCCACTCCTGGGCCTATCAGAGTGTCCCTTTAAAGAGTCATTTTTCGAAGACTGACTTGCCTGGTCTTGGCCGTGCTGGGTCTCTGGTGCCGCGTGGACGCGTCTCTGGTTGCCATGTGCGGGCTCCTCACTGCAGTGCCCCCTCTTGTTGTGGGGCATGGGCTCTAGGGCACGCAGGCTTCAGGAGCAGTGGTGCCTGGGCTTGGTTGCCCTGCATCATGTGGAATCTTCCCGGACCAGGGATCAAACCCACCTGTCCTGTATTGGCAGGCGGATTCTTAACCACTGGAATGCCTAGGAAGCCCAAAGTGTTGTTTTATATCAACAAGCTAGTGAAGATAAAGACTGCATATTTATCAAAGTTGTGGTGGATGTAAGGCCTTAAAGCATAGCACGAACTTTGAGTAACACAATTAGGATCCAAAGAGATCATTTCAGGTCAAAATGATGGTGGGCCAACTCATCCAAGATGGATTTTAAGCTAAATAGGCGTAAAAGTCTGTAGTTAAGTTAAAAGACATCAATCTAGAAACGAGGCATGGGGTGAGACAGACAGTATATGCAAAAATATTTACATGAGTTGTTTACAAGTTGGCATAAATCAGTGATATACTGGGGCATGTCACAGAGCTTATTCGAATCATGAAGTTAATTTTTGAAACTCTGTTAATTGAACGGCTGTATACAGAACAAGAAGACTGCTTCTCCTTTGCTCATGGGGGTCAACGGCACTCCTGGAGAGGTGGGTGGTTCTGGGCACCTCTTTAATGTGGTCAAAGACAAACTGGAATTTCTTCAGTGGGCCGGAACCAGGAGAGTGAACAGATCTGTAATCACACATGATATAGTGGGACAATCTGAGCGTGGACATTTACCTAAGGATTAGACTCCCTGTCCATGACTTTGGCAAATGGAAATTACAAGGGAATAGATTCTTTGCTTACATTGAAATCGTAATCATTGACATGCTTTGAAACTTCAAACCAAAATATACCGGGCTGCCTTTGGGCATTATTGACCCCTCCGTCCCTGAGAGGCAGGCTCGGGCTGGGGCGGAGGAAACCAGATGTATGGAGTCTTGTGTGTGTATTGTTACCATATGACAATGGTGAGCCGAGATCCCCCACACACAGTTAGAGGCTAGAAAGTATCACGAAAAGTAGAATACAGGAACTCACGCTGATGGTTTTCTAAAGTCAGAGGTTTAACTCAGCCTGATTCTGGGCAGAGGACTGGCTCCCCAAGGCTGCCCAAATCCCCCATAAAAGGGCAAAAACCTGTTCATCAAGCCAAATTCTTCTAGGCGTGAGAAGCTGCCTGTAACAGGTGCGATCAGTGGGCCCCCAGGCCCTGTCACTGGGCTGGCGTGCCCGTCCTCCAGCGGCTGCCAGCTCCTCGCCCTGCCATCCTCCTCGGCAGCACTGCCCTTGGCTGATGGCACCTGTCTCATCCAAAGATGCCTGGGGGGTGGTGGCCCCATCCCTGGGGAGAGCCCTCGGGCCCCGCCTGACATCCTCCGTCGTCCCCTCTCCTCTCGCCCTCAATCTTTCCCAGCATCAGGGTTTTTCCCAACGAGTCAGTTCTTGGCATCAAGTGGCCAAAGTACTGGAATTTCAGCTTCAGCATCAGTCCTTCCAATGAACACCCAGAACTGATTTCCTTCAGAATGGACTGGTTGGATCTCCTTGCAGCCCAAGGGACTCTCAAGAGTCTTCTCCAGCACCACAGTTCAAAAGCATTAATTCTTCAGGGCTCAGCTTTCTTTATAGTCCCACTCTCACATCCACATATGACTACTGGGAAAACCATAGCTTTCAGTAGATGGACCTCTGTTGGTAAAGTAATGTCTCTGTTTTTGAATATGTTATCTAGGTTAGTCATAACTTTTCTTCCACTGAGCAAGCATTTTTTAATTTCATGGCAGCAGTCACCATCTGCAGTGATTCTAGAGCTAAAAATATAAAAGTCTGACACTGTTTCCACTGTTTCCCCTTCTATTTCCCATGAAGTGATGGGATCAGATACCATGATCTTTGTTTTCTGATGTTGAGTTTTAAGCCAACTTTTTCACTCTCCTCCTTCACTTTCATCAAGGGACTCTTTAGTTCTTCTTCACTTTCTGCCATAAGGGTGGTGTCATCTGTGTACCTGAGGTTATTCATATTTCTCCTGGCAATCTTGATTCCAACTTGTGCTTCATCCAACCTGGCATTTTACATGATGTACTCTGCATAGAAGTTAAATAAGCAGGGTGACAATATACAGCCTTGACACACTCCTTTTCCTATTTGGAACCAGTTTGTTGTTCCATGTCTAGTTCTAACTGTTGCTTCTTGACCTGCATACACATTTCCCAGGAGGCAGGTCAGGTGGTCTGGTATTCCCATCTCTTGAAGAATTTTCCACAGTTTGTTGTGATCCACACAGTCAAAGGCTTTGGCATAGTCAATAAGACAAAAGTAGATGTTTTTCTGGAACTATGCAGACCTTTGTCAGCAAAGTGTCTTCACTTTTTAACACATTGTCTAGGTTTGTTATAGCTTCCCTGCCAAGAAGTAGTTGTCTTCTGATTTCATGGCTCCTCATAGCAAAATTCAGGCTTAAACTAAAGAAAGCAAAGGCATCTTAGTAGAGTGTAAAGCCCATGACAAACACAAGCTATTATTCAGATATTACATTAAAATGCAGTCCTGCTCATGTACAGCTTGCCAAATATTGGTTTGGCCAAACAGTTCTTTCAGGATTTTCATAAGATCTTCGAAGCTCTGAGGTATGAACGTAAATAAGAACTGTTTAAGGTGGGGATGGTTTGCTCCCTCGGGGAGGGCCAGAGCTCTGTAGGAGTTCAGAGGAAGATGAGCCCATTTCCTGTTGAACATTTGTTCTTTGGACCCAAAAGTATGTTTGTCTTCTTTGCTGCAATTCCCTCTGGCTTCGGGCATGAAGACAGCAGGACCTTGCATAAATTCAGAGAGATAAAAAATATTGTTTACCCCATTTGATCCCTCGTGGAGAAAAAGGGCCTGGTCCTCACACACAGGATCGCATAGGGATGGAGTCATCTCTTTAGAATTAACCCTTTATTATGAGATTTAAGGATGTTCCCTTTCCAGTGGATTTTACTAGACCAGTCAGATGTGAGAGCTTGACATTTTGTATATGGATATCTGTTTTTAGTATTGATTAGCAATGGCACCCTAGTCCAGTACTCTTGCCTGGAAAATCCCATGGACGGAGGAGCCTGGAAGACTGCCCTCCATGGGGTCGCTGAGGGTCAGACACAACCAAGCGACTTCACTTTCACTTTTCACTTTCATGCATTGGAGAAGGAAATGGCAACCCCCTCCAGTGTTCTTGCCTGGAGAATCCCAGGGACAGGGGAGCCTGGTGGGCTGCCGTCTGTGGGGTCGCACAGAGTCGGACGCGACTGAAGTGACTTAGCAGTAGCAGCTGATTCTTTGATCATAATATGAGCAGGTCCGTGTTATTATAACTGTACTTAGAGTTCCTGGAGCAGCTGGAAGAAGCTGGACAGACACAGTGAGAAGCCCGTGATCGTCCAGGCCACCCATTCGGGGAACAGTGGATGCTCCAAGCTTGGAACAGCAGCCTCGGCGAATCACTGCCCCATGGTGGTACCCGATGCCTGAGACAGAATGCTTTTCTGATAACCTGTATTCTGACGGCCAAACTCAGGATGAAACTAAAAAATACTAGTTGCTGTCAATGATCTTCCAATTTACTAAAGCAGATATATATAGATGTACTTGAATAAAATGTACTTCTACGTGTATGCAAGACAACAGTTGCGCCGAGGCTGGCCGTCTGCTCTTCCTGAACAGCTCGAGCGGTGAGGCGCGCGGGGCTGCGGGTTTCGCGGTCACTCCCGGGCCGGGTGCTGTTTCCCATCTTGCTGGCTCAGTGCCTCCGGCGCGAGTTGGATGTCCAGTATTCCAGCGGTTGCGGCTGGAGCTTGGCTGTGCTCCTGGCATCCTGAGAGTCTGGGAAAACCGGCTCCGAAGGCAAACATGGCGGGCTCGGAGCTCGCGCACTGCCCCTGCGCCACGCGCGGGAATCGGCCCGGGAGACGCCTGGAGCCAGGGCCCGCCCCGCGCACGCGCAGAGGCCGCGCTCCCGCGGGGCGCCGCGGTCCCGCCTCCAGGCTGCCCGCGATGCTCTGGTCGCCGCGCCCGTCCCGCACCGCTGACCCGCCCGGTGCCCTGCCCGGTCAGTCCCCTTCCTTCTTATCTCTGCGCCGCCTGCGCACGCGTTTCCGGTCTCCTTTGCCTCACTTGGCCCGGCGGCTGTGTTGTCTGCTTTTCTGAGTCCTCGCCTCACATTTGTGCGGTGTCCTCCGTAGTGTCTGTGGCCCCGGACTGCGCTCTCTCCCTCTGCTCTCTCGTTTCCAGTGATTGGCTGCTGATGTCGCCCCGTAGGTACTGAGCTAAGCCAGAAACCCCAGGCCATCTCTGACTTCTCAACATCCAGGTCTTTTCATGACAGGTTCCACCCACCCAGCACCTTAGGTCCCTCCCCACCCGAGAGCCCTCATCCAGGACAGGACACCTCCAGCATCTGGAATCCTCTACCGTTTTTTATTTTCAAAAAACAAAACAAAACAAAAAAAACCCGATCTGAACATGCCTCTGAGCTAAGCCAGAAACCCAGGCCATCTCTGACTTCTCAACATCCAGGTCTTTTCATGACAGGTTCCACCCACCCAGCACCTTAGGTCCCTCCCCACCCGAGAGCCCTCATCCAGGACAGGACACCTCCAGCATCTGGAATCCTCTACCGTTTTTTATTTTCAAAAAACAAAACAAAACAAAAAAAACCCGATCTGAACATGCCACCTCCTGGATGATAGCTGTTCATTCCGTGGCAGAACTCTCGGCAAGAACACTCGCGAGCCCGACGAGGACCTCAGCCCCCTCTCCTGCTGCTGTCTGTCCCTCCGCACTGCATGCCAGACACACCAACTTCTTCCTATGTTTAGAGCAGGCTTTTCTGCTTTTGCACATACCATTTTCTTTTTTCTCCCCAAAATGTCCTTCTCGTTTTCTCTAGCTAAGATCTAGTCTTATTTTGCAACTGTTTTATCAAGTTTTCTGGATTTTCTCAAGTTGAAGTCACTGTGCCTCTGTGTGCCCAGCTAAATATTGGCTGTGTCTCTATCATGACATCTAACCCCACACTGAGTTTAAAAAAAAAATGCTTTGCATGACAGAATAATTTATAAATGGCAAAGCATTTTTCACAGACTTTCTCTCCGTGGTGAGTTGGAAAAAGCAGAGATATGAAAGAGCTTGTGTTACAGGGCACTTTGGTGGTGGTTCTATTTTGGTCATTTTTGATCCCCATATGCAGTTATCTACACCTTTAGCAACAAGGAAAGTGTGTCAAACGTCCTGCCACTTCGGAGGATAAGAGCCTGGGCAGAGTGCTTGATGAGAATGGACGGCCAACTCTGTGTTCCAAAGTGAGAGCCTTGAATTAAAGACAGAAGGGCCCCAGACTCTTGGAGCTAGGGTTTTTTTTTTTTTTTGCTAAGAACTGTCTTTGTGAAACATCGAATACCTTTTTTTAGGCATAAATTTAAACTAGGAACTGCTTGACCTCTTTTTGTCTTTTTGTTTTGTTTATTAATTGCGGAATTAGGCCTGCCTGGTTAATCAGTGTCCTGTGAAAGATAAGCTAGGGGCAGTTGGCACTAGATAATTCAGCCCCTGGCTACAGGTTGGAGCAGAAGGTGGAGGGTGCGGGGTGGGGTAGACTCAGGAAGTATGTATTAGGCTACCTAAGTGAGCATATAATCCTTGCATTTTCGAGCTTGAAAGGATCTAGCCTCTACTGATGGCTGAGGAATGAGGCCTGGAGAAGTTCAGCACCCAGCCGGACCCTCACCATTAATGGCTGTTGAATGCCTGACTCTTGTACAGAATCTCTTCTCAGCTTCCTCAGTATACAAGAAGATGTAACCATGGCTTATGAAGGTGGATAACTGAGGGTACATCAATATAGCTGGCTGTGAGACTGAGCCTTCACTGGGGACAAATTAGATGGATGATAACAGTAATAGACGCCAAGAACTTTCACTGAATTATCTCATTGGATCCTCACCATAACCCTGTGACAGAGTGAGTTCACATCTTATTGCTGCTGTAACAAATTACCACAAATGACTTGTTTAGTGACTTTTAAACAACTCAGCTGTATCATCTCAGAGTGCGGAGATCAGAATTCTGAAATGTGTCCCGGGGTACTGAGGTCAAGGGGTCTGCACACCTGGTTCCTTCTGAAGGCCGTAGGGGAGAATCCATTTCCTTGACTGTTTATAGCTTCTAGTGGCTGCTCCTTTTCCTTGGCTTATGGGCTCTACCACCATCTTCAAAGGATATCCTTCCACTCTCTGCCCTCATCATCACGTCACCCAATCTTCTCCTTGTCTCGCATTCCCCCTGCATCCCTTTCTAAAGAACTTGGTGATTATACTGGGCCTTTGTGATTGTATTGGTCCAGTTGAATATTCCTAGATGATCTCCTCATCATGAAATTCTTAACTTAATCCCATTTACAAAAATATGGTACTGTATTCACAGGTCCCTGGGACTAGAATGTGGATGAATTTGTGGGGCAATTGTGCAGAGGGGTACTATTCTACAACTGAGGAAACTGAAACTCAAAGAGGTTAAGTAACTTCCATAGAGTGAGACGGTTACTAAGGACCAAAGTCATTTATACTTTACCATTGTCCCTGGAACTAGATTACAAGGAGTGAAAAATAAATGATATAACTGAGTTTACAGTAAATATGATCTATTATTAAAATTTTAGACCAAAAGCATACTAAGCCTGCAGTCTGAATTATAAAATGTAACCCATTATAAAGGAAACGGTTCTAAGCTTTTTTTTTCTTCGTTTCAAGGATAACATTCCATAACAGCTCTAGGTAATTCTTGGGCTCTAATAGTCACCCTCCACTTAGTCATCTTGCTCACAGCTGTGAGCTGATATTTTAATTTTCAAAGCTTAAGTAGGCTTCAATACATTTCTATCCACTGGTAGTAGGTGGCCATTCTGCGTGCAGAATAAAGCTGAAAATGTTTAAACCTGACAGCATTTCTTCTTCATTTTTGAAGTCATCTGCCTCATTTCGCTTAATCTCTGTTTCCTCTCAGTTGAGTGACTCAAGTTCAAATTTAGTTAGCCATTCATCTGAAATGGATATTTGACAGTCTCATGTCTACATTAGCTTTCCTGAGAAACTTCCTAGTTTGTCAAATACTTCTCACAAAATACAGCTCCAAGGACTGAGGATAATGCGCGGCTGCAGTGAAGAAGCACTGAGTGCCGCTGAGATGCTCCCTTCTCTTCACTGCGAAGTGTCCCGCTGGAGCATTGCCCTGCTGACGGAATTAGTGGAAAGCTGGACAGACTAGCTCATTTCCAGAAAGACAGAAGTCTTTTTAAACTGTCATTTGACTGATAACACACTTGAAATCCAAAGAAAGCAGTAAAACCGTCCTTTACACCTTGACCCCCTGGAAGTAATGCGTGGTCAGCTTTGATGGGGTTAAGAAGGCTCGCTTTCCTTGGTGTGTGTATGTGTCGCTCTACTATTTTCCTTATAATTATTTACATGTTATAACATGTATATAGGCTATGAAACTTAATCATGAAATTAGTCTTCCATGGAACTAATGCCCAATTAAAGGAGTTGAACCATCACAGTATGATTGCTGTTGAATATATATAGAATGTTCCTTGCTCTTCCTAAATCTTGCTTCCTTCCACTGAGATATACTTTATAAGTTTTATATTTATCATTAGGAACTTTTTAGTTTTATTATATGTGTTTATCTCCCTAAATCATAAATATCGTGAATTTGTGCTTGTCTGTAGGATTTGTAAAAATAGTAGCATGCCATATCTAATTTCTTGTAACTTGCTTTTTTGTTCACAATTGTATTCCTAAGTTTTATCTACCTCCTCCTTAAGGCTAGGATTTGCTCACTTACCCCTGCTGTATAGTATTCTGTTGGGTGAACATATCACTGTATTTGTG
>SJYC01083873.1:0-18247 GCA_006408675.1 Madoqua kirkii | reverse complement strand
GTTCCATAATTCACTATGTCGAAGGTCAGCCAGTTTCTTAGGAGTGTACTGACAGATGCCATGGTCGATCAATAACAAAATGAATGGGGCTATCTCTTGCCCACGGTGATTTCCCGTCATAGCACAGACCAGTAGGTTATCAAGTCCCCATTGCAACCAGGGTGGCCAAGGAAAACGGGAGGGAGGGAGCAAGAATGTGCTCTGCCCCTCTTTCTCTAAGATCCTACTTTCCCTTCTGTCTCATATCTGCCACCATATCACTCTGTGGACTTAGTTTGTTTCTTCTACACAGCTGTCATCCAAGGCTGCCCTAACTCTGCACCCTGCAACTTCCTATTTACACTTTATATTAGATGCAGAACTCTATATTGTGCTCTCTAAATTTTATCTGACTTTTTATCAGATCATTATGTTATCTTCACTATTCATAACCATTCAATGATGGTAATCTGCTCTGTCCTCATCCAATCAATACAGTTTTTCCACAGGAAAAAGCTCAATAGCTCAGTTGACATTAATGAATTAACTAACACTTGTTCAACTCATGTATTCATTCTTTGCCATTCAGGTCATATTCTACTATCTCACCCTAGGATACCTTATAAGACGTTGTCAAGCATCATGCTAAAATAGGTCTATGATGCCATTGGTATGTTTGTGATTATTCAGTTGCTAAGTTGTGTCTGACTCATTGCAGCTCCATGGATTGCAGCATGCCAGGCTCCCTCCACTATCTCCTGGAAGTTTACTGAGGTTCACATCCATTGAGTTGGTGATGCTCTCTAACCTTCTTATCCTCTGCTGCCGCCTTCTCCTCCCATCTTCAACCTTTCCCAGCGTCAGAGTCTTTTCCAGTGAATCTGCTCTTCGCATCAGGTGGCCAAAGTATTGGAGCATCAGCTTCAGCATCAGTCCTTCCAATGAATAGTCAGGGTTTATTTCCTTTAGGACTGATTGGTTTCATCTCCTTGCAGTCCAAAGGACTCTTGAGAGTCTTCTCCAGCACCACAGTTCAAACATCAGTTCTTCAGCATTCAGCCTTCTTTATGATTCAACTCTCACATCCATACACAACTACTAGAAAAACAATAGCGTTGACTCTATGAACTTTTGTGGGCAAAATGATGTCTCTAGGCTTACCATAGCCTTCCTCCAAGGAGGAAGCATCTTTGAATTGCATGACTGCAGTCATCATCCACAGTGATGTTGGAGAAATCTATCAGTGCTTCCACTTTTTCTCCATCTGTTTCCCATGAAGTAATGGGACCGGATGCCATGATCTTGGTTTTTGGAATGCTGAATTTCAAGCCAGCTTTTTTACTCTCCCCTTTTCATGCTCATCAAGAGGCTCTTTAGTTCCTTTTCACTTTCTGCCATTAGAGTGGTATATCACCTGCATATCTGAGGTTGTTAATATTGGTATACCTGGATATAAATGCACATAAAATATAATTTGATGTATTTGTTGTATCATACTGTCAAATAGCATGTATCATGTATCATATATTTGTTTATCTCATATGTCAGATGTCCTGTATCGTTTATTTATGTCTCCTCACAAACCTATTGCCACTTTTCATTGATTACCTCGTTCACTTTCTTTCAATAGTATTCATAAACCATGAATTTACATATAACTTGTGGAAATGTAGATATGCCTACAATTGTGGGAAATAATGGGATACTGTTACTTCCCACAGCCCCGTTTCTCCCCTTGCTGCCCTCAGATCCCTTTTATATTTTATATTTTATATTTATCCCTTTTAAATTTTGATAAGACAAAATTTACTTCCCTGATCTACAACAACAAGGAAAAATTTGTGTGCTGTTGGTTTGTTTCTCTCCATTACTTCTGATGACCTGATGCATCTGAGCCTGGAAACGTAAACACAAGTAGATACTCAATTTTGATCTTATTTTTCCAGTATACTGCTAACATTAATGGGCTCCCATGGCAGCTCAGACAGTAAAGAATCTGCCTGCAGTGCAGGAGACCCAGGCTTGATTCTTGGGTGAGGAAGATCCCGTGAAGGGAATGGCTACCCACACCAGTATTCTTGCCTGGGAAATCCCATGGACAGAGGAGCCTGGCAGGGTACAGTCCATGGGGTCACAAAAAATCAGACATGACTGAGTGACTAACACTTTCACTAACATTAACCGTTTTGTCTCTTCTTTACAATTTGACAACCATTCTTCCTGATAAAAATTACAAAAGCCACAAGGAGAGGGACTCTTTTCCTTCCTCCTTGTCATATGCTGACATTGCACCATCTGGCTCAAGCCAGGGGTCTTGCCCTTCCTGTTCTTCTTGCCCTGAACATAATCAAAATGCATTTTTACTTACTCAGCATTTTCTCAGCAAGCTTCAGCTCATCCTTGACTTCAGCTTTATTGATGTCATTCGGACATGTGACTGTGCTGCCAGCAAGCAAATTATGCTCAGGAAAGTGGGGGGGAAAAGCTTGTCCAGACTTAGTGAAGCTGAACCTCAAACAAACACCAATATTGTTGGTGACTCTGGTAACTAATTCTGCTGCGAGCTTGTTCCCAAAGGGGGACTGGGAACTAAGAGACGGGTTTGATTACTTGAGATCGAGACACCCATCAACTATATGTGATGCTGCTACCATACGGCAGAGAACATCCTTTGCAATATCTGTGGGATGTCTCTGAAATAACAGCTGTGTCTAAGAATAGCAATACTGTCCATTGTGTTGATTTTCAGTAGCTATTGCCAAACACATAGTAATCCTCAATAGAATTTTGTTTATTGGCAAAATGAGAACAATACAAACGGGAGGAGAGGAAAGAAAGATTATTTCCTTCAAGTCACCTGATGGACTAAAATTGATAATGTGGATTTAATTTCTTTTATTACCTTTGGACTGACCTGACATTTTTCACGTTAAGATTCTGGCCACTTTGATCCTCAGGGAAACATTAGTGGTGAAAACATGGAATCTGTTTCTTGGAAAATGCTTTGCTATAACAGATTAGAGACATACAAGCTAGAGGGAGTATGCAAATCTTCCTTGTTTGAATGGAAAGGAAAGGAAGCAATAGAAGGAATTAATGGAAGTTTTCAAATCTGGGTCTCTTTCTGATATTTTTGATATAAGCTTCTGGGAGTGAGTCAAGAAGGAAGAAGACTGACAAAGTCTTCTGGGCTAGAGATATTTCAATACTAACGATGCAAGTTCAAAACATCCCAAAACAACAATTAATATTTTCTCTTGAATTTCAGTAATTCAAACTGTTTGCTGAGAGTACTCAGTTAACCCTCTGTGTTAAGTTTGCAGAAAAGTGTGTATATGTGTAGATGTATGGAAGAGAGAGAGAATCATTTTTCTTTTCCTAGGGTTCCATGTATTCCAGAGCTTTGCAAAACTTAGCTTGTTTAACAACCCCTGGTTCCATGTGTAATAATCTCTAAGTTTGTTCAAATCCTTTTGGCATAAATGATAGATTACTAATCAGTTCCCTGCATATTTGTGATTCTATATCTCACTGGGCTTCCCTGATAGCTCAGTTGGTAAAGAATCCACCTGCAAAGCAGGAGACCCCGGTTTCATTCCTGGGTTGGGAAGATCTCCTGGAGAAGGGATAGGCTACCCACTCCAGTATCCTTGGGCTTCCCTTGTGGCTCAGCTGGTAAAGAATCTGCCTGCGATGCAGGAGGCAGTCTCTGGGTTGGGAAGATCTTTTGGAGAAGGGAAAGGGTAACCCACTCCGGTATTCTGGCCTGGAGAATTTCATAGACTCTATAGTCCTTGGGGTCCCAAAGAGTCGGGTACGACTGAGCAACTTCTACTTCACTGTATCTCACTGTTCATACTTGCTTAAACATTCATGTAAACGGAGACCCTTTTTTGGTTAAAAAAAAAAGTACTCAGTGATGTGAACTATGTTAACTGGTGACTGGCTGGAAGGAAGAGGTTTTCCTCAGTCACAGATCCAACTTCAGTGCAGGCTTTGCTATTTTTAATCACAGAACTTTGAAGCATAATTCAGTTAAAGAGGGAGGAAGTTGTCAGGGGAGGGTAGCTAAAAGTTCATGCTAAATTTGCTTAGAACCAGATTGTGTTCATTAATATTTATACATCTCTAGTTGGGAAGGGCGATTATGCTCCTTTAAAAACATTGGGTATTCATTTTCTGCGTATCGCGTGGCCTTCTAATCGGGGAAGGTGGGTTTTCATTGCATTGACTGGCTGGAAGGAAGAGGTTTTCCTCAGTCACAGATCCAACTTCAGTGCAGGCTTTGCTATTTTTAATCACAGAACTTTGAAGCATAATTCAGTTAAAGAGGGAGGAAGTTGTCAGGGGAGGGTAGCTAAAAGTTCATGCTAAATTTGCTTAGAACCAGATTGTGTTCATTAATATTTATACATCTCTAGTTGGGAAGGGCGATTATGCTCCTTTAAAAACATTGGGTATTCATTTTCTGCGTATCGCGTGGCCTTCTGATCGGGGAAGGTGGGTTTTCATTGTACAATCAATGGAGATACAGATGGGAACCATCTGGCGCCTCATCCCTCGTCTGTCAAAGCCTTGTCTTGTCTCTCACATGTCAACGATGAATGGAAGGATTTCAATCTCAAGCTGAACAATGCAGCTTGAATCCCTCAGCTAGCCAAGGGGTTTTTTGGCAAGCGCTGATGGGCTTAATATTTTAAAGAAACCAGCAATCATTTTAATTCATTAGTTGAGGCCTGTTGTTCTCGGCAGTGTTTTTGATTTGTATTTTGGGCATTGGCTTTGTTTTTTACTCACAAGCGTATTCCATATGGGTGTAGCTTCTTTTACACGGTGAAACTCATGGGGACAGAAGTGGGAGTTTTATCAGATAAAATGACCAAAATGCTGAGAGTTTCTTTGAATCATCTCCTGTATTAATTATGATTCATATTATGAATTACCAAAAATCTCCGTGTTAGCTGAGAGCATAAATCAGAGAACACAGAATTTAATTAACCCAACTACAGACACCGCATCTAAAAATCCATGTCTCTGCTCTGCCTTGAGGTAGGAAACTTGGTGCCTACCTGTCTGAGAGCGCCTTGGTCCCTGTTCCTGTGACTGGCCATCTGTCTGTGAGTTCTGGGCTGGAAGCAAAGTGACCAACCCACATGGTTAGCTTTGACAGTCATAATCCAGCTAATAAAAAGCAGGTTGGTTTTCCTGCATTCCACATTGAGAAGAAGGAGGTAAATCACAGAAAAGCAAGCTGCCAGAGCCTTATTCAGAAACTTGTTTCCAGGGTACGTCCTGGGTTTGGTAGAGACTCAGCCCCGCTCGTTCCTCCTGCCAAGACTGTGGTGGCCTTTGCAGCAGTTAGAAGCCCACCCCTGACATGTGTCGGGGCTCTGGTTAAGAGAGCATGTAACGGGCAGGTTCTGTCATTGAACTGGAATGACTGTTGTGTTAATATTTGCCAGGCCCCATTCTACAGTGCTATATAGACTTTCATTCATTTAATCCTTGCTACCACTCCAATAGGTAAATTCTATTATTTCCTCATTTGACAGATTACTTAGTGAAGCTGAACCTCAAACAAACACCAATATTGTTGGTGACTCTGGTAACTAATTCTGCTGCGAGCTTGTTCCCAAAGGGGGACTGGGAACTAAGAGACGGGTTTGATTACTTGAGATCGAGACACCCATCAACTATATGTGATGCTGCTACCATACGGCAGAGAACATCCTTTGCAATATCTGTGGGATGTCTCTGAAATAACAGCTGTGTCTAAGAATAGCAATACTGTCCATTGTATTGATTTTCAGTAGCTATTGCCAAACACATAGTAATCCTCAACAGAATTTTGTTTATTGGCAAAATGAGAACAATACAAACGGGAGGAGAGGAAAGAAAGATTATTTCCTTCAAGTCACCTGATGGACTAAAATTGATAATGTGGATTTAATTTCTTTTATTACCTTTGGACTGACCTGACATTTTTCACGTTAAGATTCTGGCCACTTTGATCCTCAGGGAAACATTAGTGGTGAAAACATGGAATCTGTTTCTTGGAAAATGCTTTGCTATAACAGATTAGAGACATACAAGCTAGAGGGAGTATGCAAATCTTCCTTGTTTGAATGGAAAGGAAAGGAAGCAATAGAAGGAATTAATGGAAGTTTTCAAATCTGGGTCTCTTTCTGATATTTTTGATATAAGCTTCTGGGAGTGAGTCAAGAAGGAAGAAGACTGACAAAGTCTTCTGGGCTAGAGATATTTCAATACTAACGATGCAAGTTCAAAACATCCCAAAACAACAATTAATATTTTCTCTTGAATTTCAGTAATTCAAACTGTTTGCTGAGAGTACTCAGTTAACCCTCTGTGTTAAGTTTGCAGAAAAGTGTGTATATGTGTAGATGTATGGAAGAGAGAGAGAATCATTTTTCTTTTCCTAGGGTTCCATGTATTCCAGAGCTTTGCAAAACTTAGCTTGTTTAACAGCCCCTGGTTCCATGTGTAATAATCTCTAAGTTTGTTCAAATCCTTTTGGCATAAATGATAGATTACTAATCAGTTCCCTGCATATTTGTGATTCTATATCTCACTGGGCTTCCCTGATAGCTCAGTTGGTAAAGAATCCACCTGCAAAGCAGGAGACCCCGGTTTCATTCCTGGGTTGGGAAGATCTCCTGGAGAAGGGATAGGCTACCCACTCCAGTATCCTTGGGCTTCCCTTGTGGCTCAGCTGGTAAAGAATCTGCCTGCGATGCAGGAGGCAGTCTCTGGGTTGGGAAGATCTTTTGGAGAAGGGAAAGGGTAACCCACTCCGGTATTCTGGCCTGGAGAATTTCATAGACTCTATAGTCCTTGGGGTCCCAAAGAGTCGGGTACGACTGAGCAACTTCTACTTCACTGTATCTCACTGTTCATACTTGCTTAAACATTCATGTAAACGGAGACCCTTTTTTGGTTAAAAAAAAAAGTACTCAGTGATGTGAACTATGTTAACTGGTGACTGGCTGGAAGGAAGAGGTTTTCCTCAGTCACAGATCCAACTTCAGTGCAGGCTTTGCTATTTTTAATCACAGAACTTTGAAGCATAATTCAGTTAAAGAGGGAGGAAGTTGTCAGGGGAGGGTAGCTAAAAGTTCATGCTAAATTTGCTTAGAACCAGATTGTGTTCATTAATATTTATACATCTCTAGTTGGGAAGGGCGATTATGCTCCTTTAAAAACATTGGGTATTCATTTTCTGCGTATCGCGTGGCCTTCTGATCGGGGAAGGTGGGTTTTCATTGTACAATCAATGGAGATACAGATGGGAACCATCTGGCGCCTCATCCCTCGTCTGTCAAAGCCTTGTCTTGTCTCTCACATGTCAACGATGAATGGAAGGATTTCAATCTCAAGCTGAACAATGCAGCTTGAATCCCTCAGCTAGCCAAGGGGTTTTTTGGCAAGCGCTGATGGGCTTAATATTTTAAAGAAACCAGCAATCATTTTAATTCATTAGTTGAGGCCTGTTGTTCTCGGCAGTGTTTTTGATTTGTATTTTGGGCATTGGCTTTGTTTTTTACTCACAAGCGTATTCCATATGGGTGTAGCTTCTTTTACACGGTGAAACTCATGGGGACAGAAGTGGGAGTTTTATCAGATAAAATGACCAAAATGCTGAGAGTTTCTTTGAATCATCTCCTGTATTAATTATGATTCATATTATGAATTACCAAAAATCTCCGTGTTAGCTGAGAGCATAAATCAGAGAACACAGAATTTAATTAACCCAACTACAGACACCGCATCTAAAAATCCATGTCTCTGCTCTGCCTTGAGGTAGGAAACTTGGTGCCTACCTGTCTGAGAGCGCCTTGGTCCCTGTTCCTGTGACTGGCCATCTGTCTGTGAGTTCTGGGCTGGAAGCAAAGTGACCAACCCACATGGTTAGCTTTGACAGTCATAATCCAGCTAATAAAAAGCAGGTTGGTTTTCCTGCATTCCACATTGAGAAGAAGGAGGTAAATCACAGAAAAGCAAGCTGCCAGAGCCTTATTCAGAAACTTGTTTCCAGGGTACGTCCTGGGTTTGGTAGAGACTCAGCCCCGCTCGTTCCTCCTGCCAAGACTGTGGTGGCCTTTGCAGCAGTTAGAAGCCCACCCCTGACATGTGTCGGGGCTCTGGTTAAGAGAGCATGTAACGGGCAGGTTCTGTCATTGAACTGGAATGACTGTTGTGTTAATATTTGCCAGGCCCCATTCTACAGTGCTATATAGACTTTCATTCATTTAATCCTTGCTACCACTCCAATAGGTAAATTCTATTATTATCCTCATTTGACAGATAAACTGAAGACCAAAGAGATTAAGATCTAGAGATTGTCATACGGAGTGAAGTAAGTTAGACACAGACAAATATCATCTGATATTGCTTATATGTGGAATGTTAAAAAAAAAGGGGGGGGTACAAATGAATTTATCTACAAAACAGAAGTGGAGTCACAAATATAGAAAACAAGCTTATGGTTACCAGGTGGGAAAGGGAGGAAGGGCTGAATTAGGAGATGGGAGCTGACTTTTGTACACTAATATATATGGAATAAGGTGAAAGGTGAAGTCACTCAGTCATGTCCGACTCTTTGCTACCCCGTGAACTGTAACCTACTAGGCTTCTCCGTCCATGGGATTCTCCAGGCAAGAATGCTGGAGTGGATTGCCATTTCCTTCTCCAGGGGATCTTCCTGACCCAGGGATCGAACCCAGGTCTCCCGCATTGGAGGCAGACGCTTTAACCTCTGAGCCACCAGGGAAGCATTATATTATATATGGAATAGATAACTACTAAAGCCCTACTGTACAGCACCAGGAACTCTACGCCATACTCTGAAATGGCCTATAGGGGAGAACAGTCTGAAAGAGAGTGGATATATGTATATGTGTAGCTGATTCCCAGGTGGTGCAGTGGTAAGAATCTTCCTGCCAGTGCAGAAGCTGTAGGAGACATGGGTTCAATTCCTGGGTCAGGAAGATCTCCTGGAACAGGAAATGGCAACCCACTCCAGTATTTTTGCCTGGAAAATTCCATGGACAGAAGAGCTACAGTCCGTGGGGTCACAAAGAGTTGGGCACAACTGAGCAACCAAGTACGTAACTGATTCACTTTGCTGTACCCTGGAAACTAACACAACATTGTAAATCAACTGTATTCCAGTAAAAGTTAAAGAAAGCATAGCCTTTCAGTGGCAGTGTGGGAATTCCAATCCAGACAGCCAGGCTCTGAAATCTGTGTGCTGTGCTGCAAACTGTCTCTCACGGTCACTGTGGGAGATAAAGGTCATTTTCATTATTTCTGTTTTAAAGGTGAGGAGACTAGAGCATGTCCTTAGTCTACAATTTTTATATAAATTGTAGCTATGGAGCCAGGACTCAGACTTTCTGAATCCCATTCTCTTCATACGATGGAGAATTCAGAACAATCATCATGAAGCCCCACAGGATAATCATCAAAGAAGGACTATATTTGTTCAGTGGAGTACAGGCCTAGGAAAAGGAATATACTGATTCTATACAGATTTACAGTAACGTCACTTGACCAAATGTTTATAGTTTACTTCTGATGAACATGGAACTGAAATGAACTCATTCTGATGCCACTCAGTTGACTGTTTACTAAATTTTTCGTGCCTCGAAGTATTGATACAAGAAATCCTTAGTATGCAAAAAAAATTTTTCAGTTCAACAGGAAGAAAATGGAATAGTCAGAGTTTTTAAAGAATGGACAAAGAATGAAAATAAATACAAGTGGGCTATAATTTTTTTTAATGACAAAAAGAATTGACTTCATTAAAGAATGATTGGAGCTCATCCTGTTACTAAAGTGACACAGATTAAATAAAGCGGTGATATATAATATCACACACCATGGTGTGATGGGCTTCCCAGGTGGCTCAGTGGTAAAGAATCTGCCTGCCAATGCAGGAGATGCAGGTTCTATCCCTGGGTCAGGAAGATCCCCTGGAGGAGAGCATGGAAACCTACTCCAGTATTCTTGCCTGGAGAATCCCACGAACAGAGGAACCTGGTGAGCTAGTCAACAGGGTCACAAACAGTCGGACACAACCAAACACGCACGACCATGCATGGTGCAAGGGAACTGGTGCCTTCCTCCACTGTTAAGGTGCTTATATTTTTGAAAGGACAGTTTATCAATGTGCATCAATAGCTTTGAAAGGTATACACACTTTGACCTGTGAATATCACATCTAGGGATTGATGCCAAGAATGCCATCATGAATGTAAATAAAAACTTTTTCAGCAATCAAAGAAAACATTATCTGTAAAAGCAAAAATCTGAAACAACCACTGAAGATTCAATAAAATATATTTGGGATATTCCTATGATGGAAAAAGGGCTTTCCAGGTGTCACAGTGATAAAGAATCTACCTCCCTATGCAGGAGACTTGGGTTTGATCCCTGGGTCAGAAAGATCCCCTGGGGGAGAAAATGGCAACCCAGTCCAGCCCTCTTGCCTGGAGAATCCCACGGACAGGGGAGCCTGGAGGCCTATAGTCCATGGGGTCGCAAAGAGTCAGACACAGCTGAGCAACTGGGCACAACAGCAGCATGATGGAGAAAAGGCAGCTTTAAATATGTCTAAATATGGTTAGTAATCCAGTGGTATATAAAAGATGTGTTAAGTGACAAAGCAGGTTAAGAAGGTTATAAAACAATGTATAATACAGTCCTTTATGTGAAAAGCAAATTGATATCAAAGTAATAATGTTATTTCAAATTAGTATTTTTATTCTTTATGCTTTTCCATTGTGTTAAACAAAAAATGAATTAGAAATCAGAAATGAAATAGTTCTTTTGATTTGTTAAAAATTTTGCTACCAGATTTTTATAATCCTGTAAAAAAATGTTACTTTAATGAGTGTAAGAAGGGCTTCTAGATTTAGGAACATTTAATGAGGTTGAGGCACAGTGACGGGACAGAGAATCAGTTGGCCCTTTTAATTTGTATCATAGCACAGCAGTTCTCCTGAGGTCTACTTTCTGATTCAGGAGGTGTGGATGGTGGCCAAAAATGTGCATTTCTAAGAAGTACCCCAAAGCCTGAACTATTTCAACCATGTTCTCAATCCTAGCTGGACATCAGAATCCCTTAGGGAGCATTAAAAAAAAAAAAAAAAAGCCCAGAACAATTAGGTCAAACCTCTGGGTCTTGGATTGGAAGGACTCCAAGTGCTTCTAGCAGTTGGCTGGAGCTGAGACCCACGGCTGCCACCACGCTTCCAAGCCACCATGCTAATCCTGTATTTCAGAAATTAAAACGCTGAAGCCTCTGTCTTCAATTAACCGAACTATACATATTTTGAAGATCCTCACTCACCAAGCACGTAGTTTTAGTGAAATAAGTCTCCACTGACAGGCTTAAAGTTATCCCTGGAAAGCATTTTACAAAATGTCTCTATTTAAAAATGTTGCTTTCTGCTGGATTAGGGTAGAGAATTTTCCTCTGAGAACCATTTGTGGTGAAGAAAATAAAAGTTTTCTTGGAGTAGGCCGGGTGTTCATTCTTTTTAAAAAATTATCTTATATCAGAGTATAGTTAATAGACAATGCTGCGTTAGTTTCAGGGGCTGCTCTGTTATATAGCACTGTGACGTACCTCTTTGTAAAGGCTGGGGCTAAGGCGCTATTGACTGTCTCCTTTACACCCAAAGCGAGGGTCCCACGCGTGGATGACATTGGTAGTTGGAGGTCAGCAACGGGTGGCTGAAGTGTCTGAACAGGCTCCACCCCCAATATGTTGGGTTCCAAATGTGTCTTGTGGGCTAAATTCTTGGGGACACAGAATTTACATACGCATGGAAATAATGGTTGTTGAGCCACCCTTTTCAAAACTCACAATGGAATCAGGCAAACGGGTAGCAGAGAAGGCTTTTCTCATCCACCCTCCCTTTCTTTACTTCCTGGGAGTTCTCACGTCTGCGGCAGGCGCTCCTCCCCAGCTAAGTCGCTTACTGCTTTATAACAAACCACCCTGCAGCCCAGTGGCTTCCGAGAACAGCGGCTTGCCCTTTCTCACAGTTCTGTGGGGCAGACTTCGAGTAGGGTTGGCCGGGCAGTTCTTTTGCTCCATTTGGCATTGGTTGGGGGTCACTCACTCAGCCTGTTCAGCCTGTGGCTGGGCTGGGCTGGAAGCTCCGAGAAGCTTTTACTCAGCTCTGGCTGAGCTGGTGTTTCTCCTTAGGGCCTTGCCACACAAGGTGGGATGAGTGTTCTCACAGCGGGTGGTGAGCAGGACTTAGAATTCTCCCATGGGGTGGGCTTCCAAGAAGGAAGAAGCAGAAGCTTCCAGTCCTCTGAAGTCTTGGGCTAAGAAATCTGAGGAAAAGGGGGCGGCAGAGGAAGAGATGGTTAGGTAGCATCACTGACTCAGTGGACATGAGTTTGAGCAAACTCTGGGAGATGATGGAGGATGGGGAAGCCTGGTGTGCTACAGTCCATGGGGTGGCAAAGAGTTGAACAGGGCTTAAGACTGAACAATACCAAGAAGTCCTGGGACCCAGCACGTCTCTTCTTCCACATTCTACTGGGCAAAACAAGTTATGGCGCCCCAAGTGTCAAACGGAAGAGAATGGCACCCTGCCTTCAGCGGGGGAGTGGCGCTCGCTCTCAGAGGGGAGAGCGTTAGCGGCCGTCTCTGCAGACTGTCTTTTGCACCACCCCTTCCCTGGTGCATTCTGGAAGGGGTTGAGATGTGAGACCTTAACTCTTCCAAGTAGGGCCCACCAGCATGGGCATGTCCCAGAAGTTCAAGGGCAGCCGGAGATGCAAAACTTCCTCTGCAGCAGCTAAGAGGATAGTGAAATCATGCCTATCCATCTTGCAGCTGCTGTTTTCATAAAAGAGCGGGAAATCTAAATTTGCATCTAGGGAGGAGATGCAGGAGAGTGGCCATTCGGGATTAGTTTCTGTTGCCTTGGAAACCCCAGTAACAGTGAAGTAAGCAGAAGTTTGTTTCTCCTGTAAAGTTCGGAGGTTGGCCCTACAGGGCTGGCGTGGCTTCCTTAAGCCCACTGCTCTACCCCAAAACAAAACTGGAGAAATGGCGACTCTTGCATAACTCCTGCTCAGATCAGTTCCGCATCCTTAATTCAGATGGTCCTAATTCCTCACGCATGGATCTTTGACTCTGGGCAATTTTATCCATCCATGCCACCACGTTTCCTAAATGTCCACTTTTAATGGAAATAATGCTGATTTTGTGAACAATTGCAGACAGAATTTCAAGCTTTACGAAATTTACCAAGCGCCCCAAAGATACTTAAATGTTAAATGAGTGATTACTACCAGGTTGCATTTCCCTTTTTTATGAAAACCACATGAAATCGTTGTTATAATCATGGTCAGTTGAAGCAGTGAGACATCGTACTTAGGAGGAGAAGAGACAGACCTATCAATGCTGCTTTGACTGTGTTTTTATTGATGAGGCAGAAGGAACACCGGACTAGGAACCAGGTAAGGAGAGAAGCAGAGAAGCACACATCTTCAGAAAAACCACTACATTTTAAAAAATCTTATTTGTATTTTTTTAACACCAAAAACATTTTGTATTGGGGTTTAGCCAATTAAAGTGTTGTGCTAGTTGAGGTGAACAGTGAAGAGACTCAGCCGTACATACACGTGTATCCAATCTCCCCCCAAACCCTGTCCCATCCAGGCTGCCGCATAACACTGAGCGGAGTTCCGTGTGCTGTACAATAGGTCTTTGTTGGTGATCCATTTTAAATGCAGCCCGGTGCCCATGACCTTCCCAAAATCCTTAACAATGCCTTCCCCCCGGTAACCATGAGTTTGTTTTCTAAGTCTGTGGGTCTCTCTCTCTTTTGTAAGTTCATTTGTTTCCTTTTAGATTCCACATATAAGGGATGTCATATGATATTTCTCCTTCTTTGCCTGACTTACCGCACTCGGTATGACTATCTCTAGGTCCATCTGTGTTGCTGCAGTAACATGGCTTATTTCCTTTTTAGTGGGTGAGGAATGTTCCATTGTATCCACTACCGCATCTTTATCCGTTCATTCATCAGTGGACGTGGAGGCAGCTCCCATGCCTGGGCCACTGTGAACAGTGCTGCAGTGAACACCGGGCACACGTATCTTTTCAGACCATGTTTTTCTCGGGGTGTGCACCCTGGAGTGGGACTGCAGGATCATTTGGTGGCTCTGTTTTTAGCTTAAGGAACCTCCACTCTGTGGCTGCACCAGTTTCCATTCCCCGGTGCAGGAGGGGTCCCTCCTCACCACACCCTCTCCAGCACTTGTCGTTTGTGGATTTTTTGATGAGAGCCGTTCTGACCGGTGTGAGCTGTTATCTCCCTGAAGTTTTGATCTGCATTTCTCTAACAATTAGCAGAGAAATCACTAAGTTTTATTTTGAAAAAAGAGTCTTAGGATCTAGCAAATGCAGACGGTCACCTGTGGTCTGTAGACAGGGTTAGGAGGGGAGGCATCAAATGCAATAAGAGTGGGAAAGCGATGCATCCTATCATTGCCACAAGCGCCGGGCAGTTTGCTTCCTTTGATTTGTGAATAACGTCGGCATCACTGTGTTGTCTGTACACTTCATTCTGAGTGGTCCAGTAAAACCAGTGAGGGTGCGGATTCTGCCCGTCTTGCAGCCTTTTTACTCTTTAGCACGGGTGCTGGGGCTGGGCTTTGAGTGGCACCTCCAGGGGAAATTGTGACTATGACTCCACTGAAGTCACAAAGCCTAAAGGCCTGGGAGACGTTCAAAGCAAAGAAAGACTCTGTGACGACGGCCGACCTGTGCGTCCGCAGGGCTGGGCGGGGCGGGTGCTCTCCCTAGCTCCCACTTTATCCGTCCCTCACCTGGGCCCTCCAATGGCCCACGCATCCTTAGACCCGTTCCCAGCAGAGGAACCAGCCTTAGAGACGGGCGACTTAAGAGCAAAGTACTGGAGCCAGAATTTGGTTCCCATAAACTCCTGAGCCCGTGTGCACTCCCCCGTGCCCACTGGGACCCCGGACCAGCTCTCCAAGACCAGAGAGTGGGCGAGAGAAGACCCAGTACAGAGAGAGTCTGGTACCCAGACTGGCGGCGCAGGCCTGGGAGCTGGGCCAGCACTCATGCCCCGCTCAGAAGGGCCCCACGCTCCGCCTACCCCTCTGCTGGCACTCTCTCAAAATTCCTAATAATTTTTGAACACGTGACTCTCCTTTTCATGTTCTACCCAACCTCATGAAGGTGGCCAGACCTGGAAGACACTTGGGAAAGAGAAAGGCTGGAGAGACTAGCCTACCTTATTTCTCCAAAGGTGACACAGATGAAGCGAAGGAAAAGGAGAGAGACATTAATATCTATGGGAACGGACTGTGTGTCACGCAGGCATCCGGTCCCTGGTAAGCCTGCTAATCACTTTCACCTCCAAAACATTTCTCAGAGGTAAATAAGTTCTTCTTGTCATAGATAAGGAATCAGATTCTCAGGGAGGTGAAATCATTTGCATACGATTCCACCTCTGGGAGAAGCTGGGGTTCCAGGCCAGGTGTGTTTGAAGTCACAGCTCTCCATGCTGTCGAGATTAAAAACAAACAAAAACCTTCTTCTCACCGGTTTGTTACTATGAGGTGACTTTCCACCTCTGCAGAAATAAACTATGATTAAAGTGTACAATAATGTAGAATCATTATCTGTAAAACTTACCAACTTATTTCTGGTTGAGCCTGCCCTAATGAAAGATTCTTAAAGATAGAAGCTGTGATAGGTAAACCTGATCAAGATATAATGTCTGGAATGACTAGACATGGGACTAGGCAGTGTTATTTTTAGAAGCTCATTGCATCAGAATTCTTAAATCTATGAATAGCAGTCAACTAGGAGTCCAGAGACCTGAATTCTACTCTTGGCTCTCAGCAAGTATGCTTGGGTAAGTCATTTGACTTCTCAGAGTCTCAACAATGAACTGAAGGAGGCGGCTCTTCCAACTATGATCAAAAAGCTTCCGTGGTCATCAAACCCTAGGTGGAATTCTTTTTTTTATGTCCATGGCAGGAAGCTCTAATGGGCTTTTCATTTGGGGGAGAGGGGAGGTGCTTAAGCAAGTGGGAAGAGGGACAAGAGGGAAGTGGAGGGACCTTCCCCCAATGCACTGCGGCTCCCCGAGCAGGCTGGCTGTCTCACCTAGGCCATGGGCCGCGGGCTGTTTCCAGGAGCTTGCCGGGGTTGCCTGAAGATGCTGAACCTGTCTTCAGGCTGGGAGAGGCGGGGCAGTGTGTTTGTCAGAGGAGAGACGGAGGAGCTCTAAATTCGCCTCCTGCTTCGCAGTCCTGACTTGACTCTTCTGCTTTCTGCTCCGATGTCCTGTGGTCCAGCCCTGACGGCCACATCCTAGGAACTGCCCTGCAAGTTACCCGGGGAATGGCTTCACAGACATGGGTCCCGCTCAGTGGACAGAGTGCTGTGTTGATGAGCGGAGTCTGCCGTGGGCCCTGGATGTGTGGAGGATGGGACTCAGGTCCCTCTGTTAGCCACTGACCGTCCCTAGCGGAACGCAGACATTTAAGCAGCGTTTGTTGCATGAGCGAGCAAGCATTTCTGTTGGTGTTAACTTTGCTGTATCTGTGAGAGAAGGGTTGTCCCGGAAGTTGGCTAAGAAGATTCTCGAAAATTTAGGGCATTGCTCTATGGAAGTGAAATACATGGAGTTTCTCTTGATTTCTCAGAGTGTGGGTCCCAAAATATTTGTATCAGACTTGCCTAGTGAGCATGCTTAAAGTACAGATTGCTGGGCTGCATCTAAGACTTTCTAAGTCAGATTCTTTGGAGGATGTGACCCAGTTCAGTTCAGTTCAGCCGCTTAGTCATGTCCGACTCTTTGTGACCCCATGAATCGTAGCACGCCAGGCCTTCCTGTCCATCACCAACTCCTGGAGTTCACTCATACTCGCGTCCATTGAGTCAGTGATGCCATCCAGCCATCTCATCCTCCGTCGTCCCCTTCTCCTCCTGCCCCCAATCCCTCCCAGCATCACAGTCTTTTCCAATGAGTCAACTCTTCGCATAAGGTGCCAAAGTATTGGAGTTTCAGCTTTAGCATCATTCCTTCCAAAGAAATCCCAGGGCTGATCTCCTTCAGAATGCACTGGTTGGATCTCCTTGCAGTCCAAGGGACTCTCAAGAGTCTTCTCCAACACCACAGTTCAAAAGCATCAATTCTTTGGTGCTCAGCCTTCTTCACAGTCCAACTCTCACATCCATACACAACTATTGGAAAAACCATAGCCTTGACTAGACGGACCTTAGTCAGCAAAGTAATGTCTCTGCTTTTGAATATGCTAGCTAGGTTGGTCATAACTTTTCTTCCAAGGACTAAGCGTCTTTTAATTTCATGGCTGCAATCACCACCTGCAGTGATTTTGGAGCCCCCAAAAATAAAGTCTGATACTGTTTCCATTGTTTCTCCATCTATTTCCCATGGAGTGATAGGACCTGATGCCATGATCTTCGTTTTCTGAATGTTGAGCTTTAAGCCAACTTTTTCACTCTCCTCTTTCACTTTCATCGAGAGGCTTTTTCGTTCCTCTTCACTTTCTGCCATAAGGGTGGTGTCATCTGCATATCTGAGGTGACTGATATTTCTCCCAGCAATCTTGATTCCAGCTTGTGTTTCTTCCAGTCCAGCATTTCTCATGATGTACTCTGCATAGAAGTTAAATAAGCAGGGTGACAATATACAGCCTTGATGCACTCCTTTATTTGGAACCAGGGATCTGCCTTTTCACAAGGGTCCTCTGTGATGTTGTGTGTGTGGGTGTTGAAGTTAGAGAATCATTGCAATGCAAAATTGGACAATTTTTAAAACTGGCAGCATTTCCTTTTTTGGTTCTACCGTGTGGCTTGCAGGGTCTTAGTTCCCCTGACCAGAGATCGAACCCTGGCCCCCTGCAGCGGAAGCACAGAGTCCTAAACACTGGGCTGCCTGTGATGCCTCTAAACTGGCAGTAGTTTCCTTCAGCATATTATCATGCTAGCTAAGAAGCCACTTTGCAAAATGTGCTGTGAAGAGAATTACAAATGCACAGTTTAAGTAAATTCTTCAGTATTCAGTGGAAGGAGGGACTCTAAATACATAAAACTTAAAGACAAGATGCCTTTTTGAAAAGTTTCATAGTTGTAGCTTAACCAAGTAACAACTCTAGATAAGGTGTTTTTATGAAAGAGGACTCTTTTTTCATCTGCGTATCTTTGATGTGT
>SJYC01083872.1:0-18545 GCA_006408675.1 Madoqua kirkii | reverse complement strand
TGCCATGATCTTCGTTTTCTGAATGTTGAGCTTTAAGCCAACTTTTTCACTCTCCTCTTTCACTTTCATCGAGAGGCTTTTTCGTTCCTCTTCACTTTCTGCCATAAGGGTGGTGTCATCTGCATATCTGAGGTGACTGATATTTCTCCCAGCAATCTTGATTCCAGCTTGTGTTTCTTCCAGTCCAGCATTTCTCATGATGTACTCTGCATAGAAGTTAAATAAGCAGGGTGACAATATACAGCCTTGATGCACTCCTTTATTTGGAACCAGGGATCTGCCTTTTCACAAGGGTCCTCTGTGATGTTGTGTGTGTGGGTGTTGAAGTTAGAGAATCATTGCAATGCAAAATTGGACAATTTTTAAAACTGGCAGCATTTCCTTTTTTGGTTCTACCGTGTGGCTTGCAGGGTCTTAGTTCCCCTGACCAGAGATCGAACCCTGGCCCCCTGCAGCGGAAGCACAGAGTCCTAAACACTGGGCTGCCTGTGATGCCTCTAAACTGGCAGTAGTTTCCTTCAGCATATTATCATGCTAGCTAAGAAGCCACTTTGCAAAATGTGCTGTGAAGAGAATTACAAATGCACAGTTTAAGTAAATTCTTCAGTATTCAGTGGAAGGAGGGACTCTAAATACATAAAACTTAAAGACAAGATGCCTTTTTGAAAAGTTTCATAGTTGTAGCTTAACCAAGTAACAACTCTAGATAAGGTCTTTTTATGAAAGAGGACTCTTTTTTCATCTGCGTATCTTTGATGTGTCTGAGGATAGAGGGGTGGGCGGGGGGACAGAGATGTGTGTTGGGGGGGATGTGAGTGTGACCGTGAGAAGGGAGCAGGATGCAGAAGGCCACAACACCGGCCGAAGGGCAGCATCGACTCTAAGAACAGCCGGCTCCTGGGAGACAGTCAGACGAGTGGACAAGGCTGAGAACAGGGAAGCAAAGGGAAGGGCGGGCCGAACAGCGCAAGCCTTGAGAACACTCACCGGCCCTCCAGCGCCACGCAGACAGCCTGAGCGTGAGCGTGAGCCTGCCCCGGCCACTCGCCCAGCCCTGTGGTCACGCGGGAGTCACTAGGTCCCTCTGGGTCCCCCTTTCTGCATTTGGGAAGTGGGACGAGGACAGAGCCGACGTCCCCCGTGGCACGCGTGCTGTGGAGAGTTACAAGGAAGGCAGCACCGGGCCCTGGACTGTGGACACTCAGGCCCACCCACAGGGGACGGGCCGAGCGACACGGCTCTCTCTTTCGAAGGGCGGCTGTCTAACACTGCTGTTTTTAAGATTAATTTTTATTGGCATATAGTAGATTTTCAATGTTCTGTTCATTCCAGACGTATAGCAAAGTGAATCAGTTGTGTGTACACGTATATCCCCTCTGTCTGGGATTTCTCTTCCGTTCAGGTCATCACGGAGCACTGAGCAGAGTCCCTGGGGGTGAGCGGGTCCGCCTTAGCGTCGCCCAGAGGACCAGCAGTGTGCGCGTCAGTCCCAGCCTCCCAGCTCACCCCACCCCGGCTTCCTCCCTTGTGTCCATACGTTGTTCTCTATGCCGTGTCTCTATCTCTGCTTTGTAAATAAGGTCATCTGTGATTCCACATATATCTGTTAATATACATTTTTTTTTTCTCTCTCTCGCTTACTTCACTCTAATATAACAAGAGGTCCAGGTAATGCTGGTAATGAGATGCATTGCTGGAAAGAATCCTGAGTTGAGGGAACTCAGCTTTTTAGCTCAGTGGGTAAAGAATCCACCAGCAGTGCAGGAGACATGGGTTCAATTCCTGGGTTGGGAAGATCCTTTGGAGAAGAAATAGAGAGACCTGGCTTCGGTCCTTGGGTGGGGAGGATCCCCTGGAGGAGGGCATGGCAACCCACTCCAGTATTCTTGCCTTGAAAATCCCATGGACAGAGGAACCTGGCAGACTACAGTCCATGGGGTTGCAAGGAGTCGGACATGACTGAAGTGATTTAGCACACAGGCACGCAGGATATTGTCTCTATGCTGAAAGTCTGTTTAGTGCGCAAACATCCTAAAAAAGCTAGCCTGCAACAAGGCAGGCTGTATCTCTTCTTATAAGACCTGCAGAAACTTGAAAGACCCATGCAGAGCTGTCCTCCAAGAATGCTGTGAAGAACACTTTGCTCTTGATCACATTTGAGTCTTTTGTTAGTAGGTTTTAGCAGATGGCATTCTATTTTTAGATATGCTTATTGACAAACAGTTTTGTCAGAAACCACTCTTTCTACCAACATGAATTCCATGTGTAAAGGGCATTAATAGCACAAGACTCATGGAAATCTTTACTTTTACTTACTTCCTTCCAAATACATCTGTACCCAGAACACAACTAATGGGGTGACTATTCCATTTCTGTCCTTGATAACTAATCGTTTAGTATCAGAGATTCCATGACTGCTGCACGATTGAGTATTCTCAAAGACAGAATTCAAGGCTGATTTTTCTGGATGCATGGACGCACACCCTGGAGCAGCAGGGTTTCTTGTTTCTATATTCTTTTTCTTTTTCTATTTCTATGTTTCTATATTCGTTTTCTTTTTTTACATTAGGTAAGGTAGCTTTGCTTAGATAACCAAGGAAAAGGTTTTATTTATTTAACATCTTCTTGGTCTGAATTATCACACAATTACTCTAACCTACTTTTCTGTTGTCAAGCTTCTAAGACACAGATATGTGCTGTTTATTTAGCATACTTGGAAAGATACAGGAAAAAGGACACCAAATAAGTCCTCACTGTTAACTTTGGACTTCCTGTCACATTGACTTTGTCAAAGTAAACTTGACATACTTGGGCTGGGAGTGATTATTTAGCTGTCTTTTAAATCAAGATAAAGAATTTGCAGGCAGCTTTTTCTTCCTGGAAACATAGATTTTATAAAGATGCATGTTCATGGCTGTATTATTTTGCTTCATTTTTACAGTATCGTCATTGAATTCTCTCAGCCCTGATGGCTGGGCAGGGGTGGTAGAATTCAGTGTTTCTATTAGCTGTTCAAGTGCATCACTGCTTCTTGCCATAACAGACGTTCCTGAAAAGGCAAATACACCCTAGGGATCCAGGGCAAGTGTGGCTTCCTGCGCTTCTTCCACTTGAGGTCAGTTCTGGGTCCCTGTTGTTGTTCATCACTCAGTCGTGTCCGACTCTTTGCGACCCATGGACTGAAGCACGCCAGGCTTCCCTGTCCATCACCAGCTCCCAGAGCTCACTCAAACTCACGTCCATTGAGTTGGTGATGCCATCCAACTCTCTCATCCTCTGTCATCCCCTTTTCCTCCTGCCTTCAATCTTTCCCAGCATCAGGGTCATTTCCAGTGAGTCAGTTCTTCTCATCAGGTGGCCAAAGTATTGGAGTTTCAGCTTCAGCATCAGTCCTTCCAATGAACACTCAGGACTGATCTCCTTCAGGATGGACTGGTTGGATCTCCTTGCAGTCCAAGGGGACTCTGAAGAGTCTTCTCCAACACCACAGTTCAAAAGCATCAATTCTTCGGCACTCAGCTTTCTTTATAGTCCAACTCTCACACCCATACGTGACTACTAGTAAAACGATAGCTTTGACTAGATGGATCTTTTTTAGCAAAGTAATATGTCTGCTTTTTAACATGCTGTCTAGGTTGGTCATAGCTTTTCTTCCAAAGATCAAGCATCTTTTAATTTTATGGCTGCAGTCACCATCTGTGGTGATTTTGGAGCCCCCCAAATAAAGTCTCACTCTTTCCACTGTTTCCTCATCTGTTTGCCATGAAGTGATGGGAACAGATGCCATGATCTTAGTTTTCTGAATGTTGAGATTTAAGCCAGCTCTTTCCTCTTTCACCTTCATCAAGAAGCTCTTTAGTTCCTCTTCGTTTTCTGCCATAAGGGTGATGTCATCCGCATATCTGAGGTTATTGATATTTCTCCCGGAAATCTTGATTCCAGCTTGTGTTTCTTCCAGACCAGCATTTCTCATGATGTACTGTGCACATAAGTTAAAATAAGCAGGGGTCCCAGTTAGGTGAAGTCATATGTAGGTGTGAAGCAGAGATTAAAAAAGGAAAAGGAGCAACTAGTGATATCTTTCATCCTTGGCTTCACCCAGAGATGGCCCCAAATATTCCTTTTCCATCTTCTTTTTTCCTAGTTCCCTCTGCTAAGTGTGCCTGTTTAAGTCAAGAGAGACCGAAAGCAAGGCCACTCCTCTTTTGAGAGTTTCCTGATGTTTACTGTCTGTAGCGGAATGATGTGAGCCCAGGGTTAGAATATTTGTAGGTACAGGAAAACTTTAAGAGGAGCTAGTATCTGAAGCCCATCATTTTGATTGTTTAATTTCTAAGAAGTAAATGACACATCGTTGGTGATATTGCTCTTTTTTTCTATACTAGCAAGTTTTTTTTTTTTTTTGCTGGTTGCAGTCAGAACATGAGGGTCATATGAATTCACTCAAGAAATTATTCGTACTCGGTGGGACATGAACTCAATTTTACCCAGTTACATTTAGATCTGGAGGGGCGCTAGGAAATAGTTTAGGCCTGTTTTATAAATATTTATTGTTAAACCAGAAAGAAAAGACTCACCCAAGGCAGGTGGATGTCCTCGTGATTCAATGTTCTTCCTCCTCTACCATGATTTTTTTGCTGGGGAGTCTGAACCAGCCCTTTTTTAAACACCAGAAGTAAGTACCTGAGCTGTGCTGTGCTTAGTTGCATCTGATTCTTTGTGATCCCCTGGACTGTAGCCCTCCTGGCTCCTCTGTTCATGGGGCTCTCCAGGCAAGACAACTGGAGTGGGTTGCCATGCCCTCCTTCAGGAGATCTTCCCAACCCAAGGATTGAACTGAGGTCTCCTGCATTGCAGGTGGATTATTTACCAGCTGAGCCATCAGGGAAGCCCAAGAATACTGGAGTGAGTAGCCTATCCCTTCTCCAGGGAATCTTCCTGACCCGGGAGTTGAACTGGCGTCTCCTGCATTGCAGGTGGATTCTTTACCAGCTGAGCTAATAAGTGTCTACAACTCTGCTACTGGCTTAGTGGTTTAGGGGCCACTGCTTTGAACAGCACAGACACGGTTCTGTGCTCAGATTGCTCACCAGCTAGAAGACCCCTGGAACAACAGTTCACTGAATTTTAGCCAAAAGGATCATGTGAGAGTATAACAGAGACGTCAAGGAAAGACTTCCCCATTGAGCTGAGGTCAGTAACCAGGAGGAAGAGAGAGAAGATTTAATGGTATGAAGCAAGGGAGATGGGACAGACCAAAGAACCTGGAGGTCCTGAAAAGCCAGTGGGGCAGGAGCAGAGATCAAGAGAGATCAGGAATAGGGCAGGCGAGACCAGAGCGGTGGGCAGGAGCTGTGCTGGGAACAGGGCCTCTATCTAAAGGCTTACAGGGAGTTGTTGATGGGTTTAAGAGAGCCCACACGCAACCTGTGTGTCTGAGCATATCGCAGAGTGGAGACGGACGTGATCAGAAGGAGGATAAGAGGGGTTCCAGGGGTGTGAACAAGCAGGAAATGGATATGCTCCACGCCATCTGATTTGTTCCATGGAGCTTTGCTTTGTTAGGGGATTAGTAACAGTATTTTTAAAAAATAAACCTTTTAACTGGATAAGAACAATACATAATGTATTGTAGGGAACCTAGAAAATAGAGGAAATGTGCAAGAATAAAACACCCCAAATTCCACAGTCACAGTCAAATAGCATTTTATTCTTTGAGAATACTTATTTTCAGTCTTTTTTCTAAGTATACTCTAGTATAGTAACATATAGTGTAATTTTTAAAATATTAATAATATATTTTAATATATATTATATATAATATATTTCACCAGGATGAAAGTTTTTGTACCATTTTTACAAAAATATTGTTAGCCTTTTTGAGTGCTCATTGTATACAAGACTCTGAACAGAGTGCTTTGCCAGATTACCACAATTTAATCCCACAGTAACCTTATGAGTTGGGATCTATTACTGTCTCCATTTATAGATAAAGAAACTGAGGCCTAGAAGGATTAAACAACTTCTTTAACAGCCTTACCAAGGTGTAACTGACATACTGCTGCTGCTGCTGCTAAGTCGCTTCAGTTGTGCCTGACTCTGTGCGACCCCATAGACGGCAGCCCACCAGGCTCCCCCGTCCCTGGGATTCTCCAGGCAAGAACACTGGAGTGGGTTGCCATTGCCTTCTCCAAGACCATGAACTGAACGTATTTAAACTCTACAGTTTGATAACATAAAAAGTCTACACTTTGACAACATATAAGGTCTACATTTTGACACTCATATATACCTGGGAATCTTCTCTGTAGTCAAGACGATGAAGGTAAATGTCACCCCAAAGTCTCCTCGTCTCCTTTAATTATCCCTTCTCCCCACTCCCCTCATCCTGAGGCAGCCGTAGATCTGCCTTCTGCCACTGTGGACCAGTCTGACCTTTCTAGAGTTGGAGACTCCTACAGTGTGTATAATGTTTTTGATCTGGCTTCTTTCACTCAGAAAAACTATTCAAGTTTAATCCACACAGGAGACATAAGAGATGTGGGTTCGATCCCTGGGTCAGGAAGGTCCCTTGGAGGAGGCCATGGCAGCCCACTCCAATCTTCTTGCCTGGAGAATCCCACGGGCAGAGGAGCCCAGCGGGCTACCCTCCATGGGGACACAAAGAGTCAGACACGACTGAAGCAGCTTAGCACTCACAGTCCATGCTGTCGTCTGTGGCAATAGTCCACTGATTTTTGTCACTGACTGGTATGCCATTGTATGGGTGCCACAGTTTGTTCATTCATTCAACAGCTGATGACCATTTGGGTTGTTTCTGGGTTTTAACCTTTACAAGCAAAACATCTATGAACAGTAGTATACAGATCTTTGTGTGGATATGTATACCTTTGTTTTTCTTGGATAAATACCTATGAATGGAATAGATGGGTCTTAGGGTAGGTGTCTTCAGAATACATGAAGAATGCTCAAAACTCAATAATAAGAAAACAGGTAAACCAATCTAAACGCAGGCAAAAGTTGTAAACATAGACTTCTCCAGAGGAGATATACAGATGGCAGATAACCACAGGAAAACACTCTTGACATTATTGGTTATTCTGTTCCGTTCAGTTCAGTCCCTCATAGACCGGCTCTGCAGCCTCATGGACCGCAGCACGCCAGGCCTCCCTGTCCATCACCAACTCCCAGAGTTTACCCAAACTCATGTCCATTGAGTGGGTGATGCCATCCAGCCATCTCATCCTCTGTTGTCCCCTTCTCCTCCTGCCTTCAATCTTTCCCAGCATCAGGGACTTTTCAGATGAGTCAGTGCTTCCAGAAATGCAAGTTAAAGCCATAGTGAGCCACCACTGTACCCTGATCTGAATGGCTCGAGTGAAGGAGACTGGCCATTCCCAGTGATGGTGCCACGTGGGGGAGCTGAGTCTCCATACCCTGCTGGCGGAAATGGAAAATGGTGCAGACACATTCAGAAACTATTGGGTGGTTTCCTAAAAGGCTGAATGTAAGCTTACCAAACACGTTTCCTGTGGCTGCTGCAACCAGCTACTATAAACTTGATGGATTAAAATAGCAGACATTTGCTCTAAGTTCTGGAGGTCAGAAATCCAAAACCAAGGTGTCCGCAGAACTGTGCTCCCTTCAGAGGCTTTAGGGAGGATTCGGTGGTTTGCTCCGGCTGCTGGTGGTCGCCCGCATTCCTGGGCTTGAGGCTGCAGCATTCTCACTAGAGTCCATCTTCACGTCCCCTCCCCTCTTCTCAGCATCTGTGTCTAAGCTCCCTCAGTCTCTTCTTATAGGGAGACATGCGTCTAGATTTAGGGCCTACCTACATAATCCAGGATACTCTCCCCCTCTCAGGATCCTTCCTTTAAGCACATCTGCTGCATATATGGAAATATGTACGAGTTCTGGGAACGAGGACATGGCCGTATCTCTCGGAGGATGACATTCTGCCCACTATACCGACCACAAGCAAATTTTCAACCTCATAACACAAGTGGGATCTGATTTTATTAAAACGCTTTGTGACATCTTTTAAAATTGTCACAAAATCCTTGCTGCATCTGCGGGTGCATCACCATGAGCTACCGCTTCGACTACTGAACGTTAAGGAGATTCAGAAGAAAGTCTTTCTTTCTTTCCTTCTTTCCTTAACTTTTTGTTGTTGTTGTTGTTGCCCCACTATGGGGCACACAGGATCTTAGTTCCCCAACCAGGAACAAAACCCACACCTCCTGCAAGGGAAGGGCAGAGTTCTACCCATTGGACTGCCAGGGAATTCCCAGAAATTCTTTGTTAAATAGCACTGCAGTGAACATCTTTGTGTGTGAAGCTGTCTTTTCTGTATTTTGAGATTTCCCCCCTCTTAATCCTCCTAAGTGAGTTCAGCAGGCCAAAAGCTATGAATGTGAACTTGTTTGTGTGTCTTCCAGAAGGGTAGTACCAACAGATATTCCACCTGTAGCGTAAGAAAACCTCTTTAACCACTCCTTCCTGTTGAAAGTAAAAAACAAAACAAAACAAAACAAATTGATAAGTAGAAAAACAATGGTATTTTAATGTATATTTCTAGTGAAATGAGATGTTTTCCTGCATTTTTTTAAAGTTTCTAAAATTTTGTATCCTCTGCTCAATTATCATTTGGTTGATGCTTTTTAAAAATGATCTTATATGTTAAAAATAATGACACTTTAAAATTTATGTTACAAATGTCTTCCTGAGTCTGTGGTTTGCTTTTGAATGTTGACAAGGTTTGATTTTCGGGGGATTTAATAAGCAAAAGTGTAAAATTATCTCACATAGTTCAGTCATTGAGTCGTGTCAGACCCCATGGACCGAAGCATGCCAGGCTTCCTTGTCCATCACCAACTCCTAGAGCTTATTCAAACTCATGTCCGTAACATCAGTGATGCCATCCAACCCTCTCATCCTCTGTCATCCCCTTCTCCTCCTGTCTTCAATCTTTCCCAGCATCAAGGTCTTTTAGAGTGAGTCAGCTCTTCGCATTGGGTGGCCAAAGTATTGGAGCTTCAGCTTCAGCATCAGTCCTTCCAGTGAATATTCAGGACTGATTTCCTTTAGGATTGACTGGTTGGATCTCCTTGCAGTCCAAGGGACTCAAGAGTCTTCTTCAACACCACAGTTCAAAAGCATCAATTCTTTGGTGCTCAGCTTTCTTTATGGTCCAACTCTCATATCCACATGTGACTACTGGAAAAACCAAAGCTTTGACTAGATGGACCTTTGTTGGTAAAGTAATGTCTCTGCTTTTTAATATGCTGTCTAGGTTGATCATAGCTTTTCTTCCAAGGAGCAAACGTCTTTTAATTTCACGGCTGCACTCACCATCTGCAGTGATTTTGGAGCCCAAGAAAATAAAGCCTCTCACTGTTTCCATTGTTTCCCCATCTATTTGCCATGAAGTGATGGGACCAGATGCCATGATCTTAGTTTTCTGAATGTTGAGTTTTAAGCCAACTTTTTCACTCTCCTCTTTTACTTTCATCAGGAGGCTCTTTAGGGACATTCTATTGAGACTTTTTCTTTGTAGTTTTCCTACTGCCACAGTAAAATTTGAGAAAATTGTCTCTCATTCAGAGAGCTGATAACTATTCATCTAATTTTCTCCTAGTTGTTTTTAATCCATCTGTACTTTTATTTTGATATACAAGAGAAGTTGAGATAATAACTTTTTCCTAATTCCTGAATAATTATCTCACAATCCAATTTTTTGAATAATCAATCTCTTTGTTGTTGATTTGTCTTTATCATTTTTTAAGGTTCACCTGTAAACTGGAGTCTGTTTGGAGAACAATTTATTATACTCCACTCATCCATTTCTGGCCAATATAAGAGATTTGTATTAAAGTTTTAAGATATATTTTATTATCTAGGCAGATTGGGACATGATGCTATCATTTGTCTCTGATCAGAGAAGCCTATTGCTTATATACAATGCAGTCAGTCATGTTATGAAAGCAAACAGGCTAACACACAAATTGTCTTGCCAATAGTTTATGTCAGCATGTCCTATAAATAAACGCTTCTATTTTTAAGTCATTTGATGGAGTTACTCTCTGTGTATACAGTTTACATCCTTTTCTGCCCTGCTCCTATCCTAACATTGAGCTCATTGGCAGAAGATACAATGTATTTATAAGTATCCTTGATACTTTGAAACCCCTTGACAAATACTCTTTTAGCAGGCTGATTTTCTCCTCCTCAGCCGCAGAAATGAGCAGCTGCTACTCAACTAATCAGATCCCAGATCCCTGCATTATCATGCATCTATTTAAATCAGGGTTTCTCATCCTCAGCACTATTGAGATTTTGGGTAAAAGCTTCTCTGTTGTGTCCTACAGACAGTGGAACCTTCCTCCCTGCTCCACTTGTGACAATCAAAAATATTTCCAGATGTTGCCAAATATTTCCTCTGGGACAGAAGTGCCTGAATTGAAAATTATTCATTTAGCTCAAAATATTTAGGTGGCATGTGGCATAATAAATGTATTAAACGTTTATCCATTTGTGATCATTTTTTGGTAATGTTAGTAATACTGTCAGGTTGAACCTAGAGCAGTCTAATGAACCGCACAATGGCTCACTGTCATTAGGCTTAAAAAAAAAAAAAATCACCCTGAGGACATTATGCTTGTCCATGTGACTTAAACGTGACCCTAGAAAGAAGAATGCATTATGATTGCTCAAAATAAAACACCTCACAGATCTCTTTCAGCTCATCCCTCCCTGTCGATGGAGCCTGTACTGATGGTAAATTTGAAACATTGTCAGTTTGATAAGCATATTGATATATGTAAATGAATGATGCCCTGCATTTGAATCCTATATTTTGACATTTGGAAAATGACCTGAACTCTCCATCCATAATTCTTTGACTCATCTTGCCTTTGATTTTAGCCTATAACCATGGCTGTCTGAGCTGGTTAGTTCAGAGGGGTTTTACAAGATGGTAATGAGGCCAGTGTTGCAGTTTCAATTAGCTTCACAGAAGAAAAACCCAGCTTCACAGAAGCAGACTGAATCGCTAAGCCTACCAGCACTCAGCCAACAGCCGAAAGGAGGAGAACAGAGGGGGCTGCTGACTCAGCACTCCCAGGACCATGGAGCCTGGACCAGCAGTCACTACCCACTGATGGGCCGTCCGTGTTGTATTCCTCCACCGATGCACAGCAGAGACGCAAAATGAAGAGCTCCGTAAATCAGAGCTGCTCTGACAGTCAGTGGGGATCATTGGCAAACTCCTTTTTTATTCTAAATTTGGGTGAAATTAACAAATAGAACAGCTGCAGTTCTGGAAGGTGAACAACTCTTATTTTTGTTTTCTGATTTGCAATTTTGGCCATATATTTGAAATACGTTTTATCCACTGATGAAATTATCTTCTCATCATTCACTTAGAGGGATAGCTGATCACACACATAAATTTCCCTGCTGCTGTGTAACTATTAATATAATGGCTAACTCTGGCCATTTTTCATTGGAATGGGAAGACTTTTATAAGTATTGAAATGGAGATTAAATTTTGTTGCTGTCCTTTAATCACTGAGTCGTGTCCAACTCTTTTGCAACCCCGTGGACCGTAGCCCACCAGGCTGCTCTACCCATGGGATTTTCCAGACAAGAATATTGGAACGGGTTGCCATTTCCTTCTCCAGGGGATCTTCCCAGCCCAGGGATCAAACCCATGTCTCCTGCATTGGCAGGCAGATTCTTTACCACTGAACCACCATGGAAGGCCAGATAGAATTTACTTGCACTTAATATGACTTTTGCGTTGGCAAAGCGATATGAACAAGGATCCCTAGTGCCAATATACCTAATATTAATTTTTTTAATAAAAATTAATCTCCATGGTAACATGGCCCTCAGCCTCTGCCCTTCATTCCAAAAGGTTGGACCCCATTCTGCTTTTGAAATATTTGCATTGTTCCTACTAAACTGCCGTATAGTAATGGATGCGAATGACACCTGGCAAGTTGGGTTTATACTCTCAGCTCCAGCATCAAGGTGCATTTGCTTCTTTTCATTTTCTTCTGGTAAACCACCATGGAAGGCCAGATAGAATTTACTTGCACTTAATATGACTTTTGCGTTGGCAAAGCGATATGAACAAGGATCCCTAGTGCCAATATACCTAATATTAATTTTTTTAATAAAAATTAATCTCCATGGTAACATGGCCCTCAGCCTCTGCCCTTCATTCCAAAAGGTTGGACCCCATTCTGCTTTTGAAATATTTGCATTGTTCCTACTAAACTGCCGTATAGTAATGGATGCGAATGACACCTGGCAAGTTGGGTTTATACTCTCAGCTCCAGCATCAAGGTGCATTTGCTTCTTTTCATTCTCTTCTGGTCTTTGATTTCTGACCATACTTTCCAATCTCTTTTCGAGAAAGCCATAGACATTTTCGACGATGTAGGTAGATAGTCTGGTAATGAGCAGATACTTAATTTCAAGCTCTTCCATTCCAAATGCATTCATGAAAATGCAATCAACTTTGATAGCCAATGGGGAAAATAGCTTTTAGGCATTGATATTAACCTCACCTCAACAAAGGTCTGCTGAACATACTGACTCTCAAATGAATAGTGATGGACAAGCCAAACAGATTGAGCCTTGAGTGCAAGAAGATTGACAGATGTTCCATGGATTGCTTGCTCCATGCTTTTTAAGTTTTAAGATTTTTTAAATTGAAGTATAGTTGATTTGCAATGTTATGTTAGTTTCAGGTATACAGCAAAATAATCCTCAGTTATATATATATATATATATATATTCATATATATCACATATATATTGTCTTTCAGATTCTTTCCCACTATACATTTTTAGAAGATGGAGACTTTAGTTACTTGGGCTATCCAGTAGGTCCTTGTTTATCTCTTGTATATTGTACATGTTAATCCCAAACGCCTGATTTATCCCTGTTCCTCTTTGGTACCTGTATGTTTTTCTTCAAAATCTGTGAATCATAGGAGCTTATGCCTTTTAAAAATTGATTTCTATGATTTCAGTGGCATGGATACCACATTCTCTGTTACCATTAGACTTGTATTCAAAATCTTTTGTTTCAAAATGCACGATGTTCCCTTCTATGAATTTTAATATTTATCGAGCACTTCTGGGTGCCCCACACTGTGAAAAGTGCTTTAATGAATTATTTCATTTAATTTTTTTTTTACCATGGTCTTATGGCATACACTAGATGCTATTTTTCTCATTGTACAGCTAAGGAACTTAATAGTAAATATTAGTCCGTGGCCCAAGAGCAGACAGCTAACACCAACATATGGCAAAACCAGAACTGGAATTTGATCTGTATGAATCCAGAGTCCACACTCTTAACTGCTATAGTATTCTGCCACCCAGAAGTCATTATCACAAAAAATGTATATTATTTTTAATTTCCAAGAATAATAATATAATTTTCTTTCTGTTATCATACTTGATTTAAAACAAATAAATATGATACCCAGATATCTTTTGTGTCACCTAAACCTGAATTCCTACAGAAATTTTGCCTGTGCTAATTTAACTTGAACTGGGGCATTCATTCCTCTGTTTCCCTTAAATGAGTCTTAAGTTTGTCGCTAGAGAGGGGTTCACGTTTTGAGTAATTGTATTTCACTCTCTATGGCATTATGGTACTTAGAACATGATCAATGATGTTTTAAAGAAAGCAATTTACACCACTTCCTTTAGAAGACTATAAATTAAAGATGATAGAAAGTGTCAAACCGTAATTATATTGAAGGTTTTAGTAACCTCATAAACCACAAGAACAGAAATACCAAGAAACTTTGTTTCAACTGCTGCCAACAAAGTTTCATTTGCTGGTTCTATTTTTGCAGCATTGATGGAAGTAATACAGTTAGGTTGACATTTTTGTAGAGGATGGTTTAATGTTCAAATAAGCTGTGTTGTTTCCTCAGCTTTATTTTCTTTATGGATAAGGTTTTTTCCTGCTGTAATGATTTGAACTATGAAATGAAAATGTGTCTTGTGGGTTGGATTATGGCTCCAGAAGACACAGTTTAGCTGATAGAAAGGTCTTTGCCACAACCACAGTTGATGTTTACAAATGCACATCCCTTCTCATTTTTAATGCTGTTTCTGTATTTCTTAATGAATCTAATCACAGAAAATGTGTCAGATGGAAATGAAAACTTGGTCTCAAACATATGCTTGGGTTTCTGTTAGCAGGAAACAAATGTCCAAATGCAATTGCAGACAGGCTCACACACGTCCTTATACACACACTCAAGTTTGGATCCAAGTAGGAACCTGGGGACACACAGGCGCTCAGAGCCAGATCCTAAACATATGTCGAAATTCGGTGTGATCGCAACAGCAGAGTGGCACAACATTGTTTCCTTCCATCTGATGCTGGGGGAGAAGCCAAGAGACAGCAAGTCATAAAACAAATGTCATTCTCCTTACAGAAACACGGTGTTTGAATAGTGGAGGAAATAATGGATCAGTGTGTTTCAGTGTGACTTTCTTGTCATTGGCAAATTGATAGATACACTTCTGTTCTATAAGAGAATGTAGGCTAACCTTTAATGGTTGACATACGTGAGATAAAATTGCTGATACTTGACATTTCTGTCCTATAGGACAAAATATATCTATCGCACACCATAAAAAATGTAGTATCTGCAAATTCATATAGTTTAGTATGACAAAACAATATTAATTATGTTCCCTTTTCCCTCAATTTCTTTATGTGTGTGTTTTTTTTTAAGATGACAGTGTTAACCATGTGAAAAGATGTAACTGAAGGATGGACCTTACTGATACAAATAACTTGTGTATAGGTCAGGGTTTTTTTTTCTTTTTTTTTGCAACTTATGAGATATGATGAACATGCAGCACTGTAAAAGTTTAAGAGGTACACAGAATAATTGACCTGCCTACATCATGAAATAATTACTGCATTAAGATTAATCATCTTGTATAGACACAGAGTTAAGAAAAAAGAAAAAGGCACATTTTCCCTTGGGCTGAGAACGCCTAGGATTTACTGTCTTAACAATGTTCGTGTATAATGCAGGGCAGTGTTAATTATATCATTAATCTTGCAACGGGAAGTTTTTACGTTTTGACTGCCTTCTTCGCTATACAAAGATATCACATTATAATTGACTGTTCCTCCACACTGTCCATTTCATCCCCAGGACTGATTAATTTGGGGACTGGAAGTTTCTTTCTCTGGATTTCCTTTCCCTGTTTCACTCGTCCCCACAGCACTGTCCTCTATGGCAACCACATGTTTTTCTTGGTATCTGTGATTCTGTTTCAACTTTATTATGTCTTTGCATTTGTTTGTCTTTTGTTCACTTGTTTTACAGATTCTCTATGTAAGTGAAATCAGGGTATTTGTCTTTCTCTGACTTACTTCAGTTGCATAATACCCTCTAGGCCCACCCATGTTGTCTCAAATGAGAGAATTTCTTTTTTTATGACTGAGTACTATCCCATCATCTGTATAAGCCACATCCTTTTCGCCCATTCGTCCATCAGTGGGCCCTTAGGTTGATTCTGTATCTTGACTATTACGAACAGTGCTGCAGTGAACAGAGAGCGATGCATATATTTTTCCCAAATCAGTGTTTTGTTTTCTTTGGCCACACACCCAGAAGTGGAATTTCTGGATTATATAGCAGCTCTATTTTTAGTTTTTGAAGGAACTTCTGTATCACTTTCCACAGTGGCTGCACTGAATGTTTCCACCGACAGAGCGTGAGGGTTTCTGGTTCTCCACATCCTCACCAACACTTGTGATTTGCAGTCCTTTTGATGATACAAAATGTGCCGGATGTGAGGCCATGTCTCACTGGGGGTTTTATTTGCATGTCCCTGATGATCCCCTGATGATCCTTGCTTCTTTTCATGTGCTTGTTGGCTACCTATATGTATTCTTTGGAAAAATTGTCTATTCAAGTCCACTGCCCGTTTCTAATCAGGTTGCTTGTTATTTTGATGTTGAGTTGTATGAGTTTTTGTATATTTTGGATAATAACCCCTTATCAGATATATTGTTTATGAATATCTTCTCCCATTCAGTAGGTGAATTAGAGAACTATTTGTTCTAGGTCTGTGAAAAATGCCATTGGTATTTTGGTAGGGATTGCACTGAATCTTCAGATTGCCTTGTGTAGTATGGTTGTCTTAATGATATCAATTCTTCCATCTGTGAGAATGGAAAATCTCTCCATCTGTTTGTTTCATCTTTAATTTCTTTCACCAATATCTTAAGGGTTCCCAAGTATAAGTCTTTAATCTCCTTGGTTAGATTTATTTCTAGGTTGTTTATTCTTTTTGATGCAATTGTACATGGGATTGCTTTCTTAATTTCTCTTTCTGGTAGTTTATTTTTAATGTATAGAAATGCAACCAATTTCTGTATTAATTTTGTATCCTACAATTTATTGAATTCATTTATTCATTCTAATAGTTCTTTTAGTGGTGTATTTAGTATTTTCTATATATAGTATCATGTCATTTGCAGACAGTGACAGTTTTGCTTCTTCCTTTCCTACTTGGATTCCTTTTTCTTTTTCTTGTCTGACTGCTGTGGCTAGGACTGCCAATATCATGTTGAATAAAAGTCGCAGGAGTTGGTATCTTTGTCTGTTACTGAATTTAAAGGAAAAGCTTTCAGCTTTTCACTGTTGAGTGTGATGTTGGCTATAGGCTTGTCATATATGATCTTTATTATATTGAGAGATGTTCCCTCTACATCCACTTTATAAAAAGTTTTCATCATCAATGGATGTTAATGTTTCTGCATCTACTGAAAATTTTTTCCAGATATTTTTATCCATGAATTCCCTTATAAAAGCCAAAGTTAGAATAGTTATTCATGACTAGCACATGTCACAAAAAAATGAGAGTTAAAATTCTTTCAGACCTTTCTCCTTTGAGATGTTTGGCTAATGGGCAAAATGTAATCCTAGGGAAAAGTAAACAGGGGCCAAATGATAACTCCTTGAAAAGATTCTATATCATGTTAATAAGTTACAGGTAGATAAAATGTTCTGTAAATTCATGAGATGGACATGCCATTGGGATTATTCAGCCCAACAGTTCTCAGCTATCCAGTGAGAGGGCCCAGCTCCATGTGGATAGGTTGCCATAAGTAGTGAGGTATGTTTTATGCAGTTTGTGTCTAGTGCTCAAAGTACTAAAGTTAACAAATTATTTTTTCTTTTATAAATTAGAAGAGATTTGAAATTATCCTTATCAAAATGCCATACTAACTGAATAGCATTTCAAATTGGAAAGAAGTATTCCTTCAGATGTGCTACATATGTGTCCCTTGCAGATACCCATGGAAGACAAGATATTTTCTTGTGTGAAAATAGAGGTGATGTTTCCTAGCAGAAAAAGTTTATGATCTGCACATCTAGATACCTCCTTCAAACTTTTCTATGATCAGTAGAGATGCTAAATTCATAAGCAAAAGTTACTGGTGTTCATGGAATCAGCAAAGGGCCATAATCTTCAAAGGCATTTCTCCAGGGCATGGAGAAGCCTGAGGAAATGAGGACACACCGTTTGACATTTTTCCTAACTGACTGCTTAGAGCTCTTGGATTCTGTCTCCTTCCTACGAGGAGAGCCCAACACCCACCCACTGCCAAAGTTTGTTTTCTCTGAGCTCAGTTTATCTAAAGTGGCCATGCTCCAGGAGTTGACCTTTTCTTTCTTTGGATGTGTTAATATCATGGATTAAGCTCCGTGGTTGGTCTCAGTCCAGTGGCTATTCCCATAAACCCAAGGAAGTGTAGTTAATTCAATGCTTGCAGGAGAACCTTATTCCTTTATCTGCAAGTTGTTATTTGGAGGGGTGGGGACACTCTACCATCGTTCCCATTTACCAAGAAACTTAAATCTAAGTCTGACTCTAAGTTTTAATGTTCTTGTTGCTATCACTGTGCAATTTTGATACCTCTCTATATTAGTTAGTGGGGCAGGTTGACACCATATCTCATTCTCGTGATCTTCATTTCATGTAATGTCTTATCACTTAAAATTTGTACAAATTTATCATCTTAGCAGCTGTAAACTATTCTAGGGATAGAAGGTATGATCGTTCCTGTTTTGTTTCTTTTACAATACAGGAAAATCCTAGTAAAGGTGACACCAAAACCTTATTAATCAACCTAATAGGTTGAAAAATCCCAAGTGAAATACCAGTGGATTCAATCAGATAAACCTTGAACACAACAACAAGCTATACCCAGAAGAGCTGGTTCTTAGGACATAAGAAATTTTACTAATAGAGAAATTTGTTATGAAATTCATGTTATCAATAGAGTAAATGAGAAAAAAATGTTATTACCTCTATAGATGCTCCCCACAGTGTTTGATTTAATGTATGTTATTGATGAGAACTCTTAATGAAACAGAGAAGGCTAATTACATAAAGTTATAAAGATTATTTGAAACAAAGATTAACTATTTCATTGAATCTTTGTATTTACTTGTAAAATTCTGTACATATTTTCATTA
>SJYC01083871.1:0-57535 GCA_006408675.1 Madoqua kirkii | reverse complement strand
TTATAAAAAATTCAATATGGGTACTATTTAGAAAATATGCAGAAAAATACATATTTGCCTTAATCAATGTAAAAGTAAGGAAGAAATCACTATAGCGACCCTAAAACAGAAAATTACTAGAAATAAATATAAAAAGGAATTTATTAGGATATATTGAAAAATTATAAAATAATTTGGAAGAAGATGAGATTTAACTGGAAAACATTCTGTACTCCTCAACAAAAAGAATCAATATTTTAAAAACTAAATTCTCCCCAAAGTAACACAACAATATAATGCAACTGCAGTCAGAATCACTGAAGGCTTTTTCAGCTATATGATAAAATGATTTTTAAATTTATGTTGAATAAAATTAAAACAAAAGTAACAATTAAGTCATTTAAAATTCAGTGTCTCCAAAGTTTAAGAACAATTATATTAAAAGAGAACATCTGATCAAGTTTTTATATCCCATATGAAAATTTTTGCAATGGAAAAAAAACCACAGTGTTAAAAGGTTATAAATGTGATGGGAAAACATCTGCAAGACAAGATTTCCTTAATATACAAAGGTATCTTACAAGTAGGAAAGAGAAGGAAAGAGACAAGTGTTCCTGTGAAAGCCCCAAGGTCAAGGGCCAGCAAACCTTCGCCGTAGGAGACAGATAGTAATTGTTCGGCTCTGCGGGCACCATGGTCTCCTTTGCAACTGCTCAGCTGCTCCTTGTAGCACAGAAGTAGCCGCAGTCAGTATGTAAACAGATAGGAATGGCTGGGTTCCAAAAGAGCTTCATCTACGCTAATGGGAAGTGGGGTAAAGTCGGCTCACAGGGCAGTAGTGTGCCAACTCCCCCAGTCAGCCTTTTGCAGCTTGTTCACTGCTGTATTCTGGATACACCTAGAAGCTTCTAGATACATCTAGAAGCAAGTATGGTATGTGCAAGATGTTCGGCCAACACATGGTGCATGAATAGAAAGAGGACAACCCACAAAATCAACAGTAAAATAGTACAGAATTGTTCAAACTGACATAATGAAAGAAAACAAATTAAAATTATGGCATCTTTTCTTACTCTCAGGTACACTGGCTTGGTTTGTTTCTCTTAAGCAGTAATTCTTAAGTTTGGCAACAATACGCGTGCTAAATCACGTCAGTCATGTCCAGCTCTTTGAAACCCTATGGACTGTAGCCCACCAGGCTCCTCTGTCCATGGGATTCTCCAGGCAAGAGTACTGGGGTGGGTTGCCATGCCCTTCCCCAGGGGAGCTTCCCGACCCAGGGACCAAACCCGCGTCTTTTATGTCTCCCGGTTTAGCGGGTGGGTTCTTCACCACTAGCACCGCCTGGGGAGCAGGCTTCTGCATAGCTTCCTGTGCTGCTAGTAGCTTTTTGTGGTTTTTTTTTTTTTTGGCTCTCTTTTACGTATACAGAGAAAAGTATAGAAAGTAATAGAAGCTGTGGCGGATTCATGTTGACGTATGGCAAAACCAATACAGTATTGTAAAGTAAAATAAAGTAAAATTAAATTTAAAAAAAGAAAGTAATAGAAGAGTAGATGAGTATCTGTGTATTCACTCACTCCCTAGATCAGCAGTTCTCAAATTATTTGATTTCATTTATAAAACTTATTGAGAACCACAAGGAACTTTTGTTTGTTAGTGTTTATATTTATATTGTTTACTGCATTTAGAAATTAAAACATTTTAAATATTTAATTCATTTAATATAGCAATAATAAAATCTTTATGTGGTAACAAAAAAAACGTTTCTTGACAGTACAATTCTCAAAATCAAAAACAAAAATTAAAAAAAGCAGTATTGAGAAGAGTGACGCTGTTTTACACTTTGGCAGATCTTTTTTAAAAATGGCTAGAATTCAGCTAGATCCTCATATCTGCTTTTAAATTCATTCTGTTGTGGTATGTTTTATTGTTGACGTATGTGAAGAAAATTGATCCTTAAGCAGTTATGTAGTTAGAAAAAGGAAACAGTTTAATAGCCTGGTAACTGAAAATTCTCTTGGATATTACACCAACATTCAACAAATGGCAGCTGCAGTGTGTAATCTGAAACCATGTCACTGACCTTTCCAGACTCTGTGACATTAAAATCCACTCATTTATCCTGCACTTTGAGTGGATCTTCCACTCATGCATGATTTTTGTAACATCATGCACTGACTGAAGCTTGGCATGCTGCAGTCCGTGGGGTCGCAAAGAGTTGGACATAACTGAGCTGAACTGAGCATTTGGAAAATGTTGGTTCACTGAGTAGTGTAGGCTTTCCTGATGTAGACATGTTAGCTTACACAATATTTAAGAATCCACCTGCCAATGCACAAGACACAAGAGACATAGGTTCGATCCCTGGGTCAGGGAGATCCCCTGGAGTGGGAAGTGGCAACCCATTCCAATGTTCTTGCCTGGAAAATTCCATGGACAGAGGAGCCTGGCAGGCTACAGTCCACGGGGCCGCAAAGAGTGACACGGCTAAGCAGCTGAGCACTCCTGGTATCACACCTCCACTGATCTCAGAAAAGTCTTTAACAGTTAGGCGTCTGCTGAGCCCACAGTGGTAGATATGTTTTCTAAAGTTCTAATTTTCATTTGCAAGCTGTAATTTTGTCATGGGCAACGACTATTACCGGTTGTTTTCTTGAAAGTGACAGGCGGTTCAGCTGAGTCTGAATAACCGTAATTGGGCTCTCGTGCATTTTTTTCAAGAAAAATGATGTTCTGTGGAGAAAAGCAGGTAGTTTGGGTCACAGTTCAGATGATCACACAAGAACTTTTCCCTGGAGGCAACAGTCAAACATGGAGCAGAAGCGCTGTGGGCATATTCACTCTTCTACTCAGCGCATTACTGAAAAAGCATTCATAAGTTGGGATTTAATGAAAAGAAATGCTACTGCTTCAGCAAGGAGCTGTTTGAGTAAACCTGGCTTATCGCATTTTGTCTGGTGTTTCTGCAAGCGCCTGGGGTGAGGAATGCAGTCCCCTACTCACCTAGTTGGCACCAACAGCTTGGTTTGCACTGACACCACAGTTTTACCCAGCACTGATGGGGAACCATCAGTGGCAGATGTCAACACACAGGAAAAGCCAAATCAGGTCTTAGTATTAATATGAAAATTATTTTAACCTCAAGGACATCCTGCAATAGAATTGGGGCCCCCAAAGGTCCTCAAACTCACTTTGAGAACTGTGCACTAGATTGGGCATATGTTGATACTGACCTTGTTTTCTTCAAACCTGTTTATTAAGAAAATAAAATATTATAGATCTTAATAAAATCCCTACCTCTCTTCCCCCCAATGTTGAAGTTAGTGTACCCTTTCTGCAGGAGGTTTTGTAATTCCCCTGTGTGTGTAAACACAACAGTGTGTCTTTATAGTTCTTTCTTATTTTACAAAAGTGATTTCATTCCATATGTAGCTTTTACCAAGATTTTTTCCATTCAATATTATGCCATTTTGTTTTTGAGAGAGATCTCAGTTGATGTAACCTAGTTCATATGTTTTACCTCATGTATATTTTTTCTCTTTATTCCTGAACTGATCTATCCCTAGACTATTTTCAGCTTTTTGCTATTAGGAATATTCCCCTAAGCAAGAGTCACTTTAGGTTGTAGACCATGACATGGAATTTCTAGATGTAGGAGCATGCACACAGTCAGTTTTCCATTCCTATGTTCTTAAATTTTCTCCAATACAGCAATACCAATGTACGACCTAATGTGGTTCTTGGTTTTGCATTTAAAAATTAGATTTGGCTATTCAGGGTCTTAATTGTGGCATTTGTGATCTAGTTCCCTGGCCAGGAATCAAACAAGGGCCCCTTGCATTGGTGTGTGGAGTCTTAATCCCTGGACCACCAGCGAGGTCTTCTAAGGAGGCTGTTCACTGGTCTTTTCACTCTGGGAGCAATTTGGCAATGTCTGTCAGATGCTTCAGGAGAAAACATAAGTTTTGAACCAGAAATTTCAATTGGAATAATTGGCCATTAGGAATCAATGCAAGGGTTTTTCTTTTTCCTTTTACAGAGTTTCCTGCTGTATTGTTATTTGTAGAGGGGAAATCTGGAGAACAGCTTCTGGAAGATCAATATGTACTTGCTGCTATATGTAGAATGGATTGCCAGCAAAGACCTGGTGTAGCACAGAGAACTCGGCTCAAAATGTCCTGCGGCAGCCTGGATGGGAGGGGGGTTTGGGGCAGAATGGATGCAGTATATGTATGGCTGAATCCTTTTGCTGTCCAGCTGAAACTCCCAACAATGTGAACTGACTATACTGCAAGATGAAAAGTTTTTTTAAAAAGTAGATGATTCGTTACATATATTGTAATACCTTTGTATGAACTATGATGTTATTTATGTCCTAATTTTGTTTAATATTATTTTATATCATGTTATTTATACTAAAACGGGCGATAGGAGTACAGTTAATTTTTCTTTTTTTCTTTGCGTGTATTTTTACTGGTATTTTTGCAGGAAAATGTTATTACAGAAAACAAGGAAGGAAGAGCAGACCACAGGTTAGCAAATAAATCTTGAAACTTCATCCCGAGCTAAGTGTCAGGTCAGGCCAAAAAGTGTCAAGTGTTCCAAACTTGACACTGAAGAGTTGTCATCTGAGAGTTTGTTGCAACGCTAAGAGGTCTTGATTCTGTGGGAGCAGGGATCAAGGAACCCTGAAATACATAGACCTCACACCTTAAGAAATACTCCTTTAGAAACTGTAGCTAATTTGATCGGATGAACCGGCATTCATGAAAAATCAGGAGCCTTGTCATTTTCAAATTCCTGCAGGAAGAGACCAGCGGTGTCTGGGGACACTTCTGGGGGAGCCTCCCTCTTCTCACACAGGCCTGGAGCCCAAGGCCGGAGGCTGGGCAACCACATCCTGAAAGCCTGCCCTTGGCATTCTTTGCTTTCTCCGGCTGTTGGCAGCCTGCCCGACACAGACAAGGTCACACCTGCAGGTGCTGGCCCCAGGTGTTCGGCCTCCGTTCTCTCCCATCCCTCCTGCCTGTTCTCTGGCACCTGGGTCACTTTCTCTGCTGAGCTAAGCTTCACAACTTTGAGGTTAGAAGATACAAATTCCTGGCCCCCAACCCCCCGTGCTTCGGATGCCATAGGTCTGCGGCGGGGCCCAGGAATATGCGCTTGTAAAAAGCTGCCAAGTGATATGGAAGCTGCTGGTCCTGGAATGCACCGAGGTCAAGGCCATCAGGTACTCAAGGGGCTGAACGATCAAATGTTAGTCATCAGAGTTCCTATCAGATGGCCATTTGGAAATGCAGGCGTGGATGCAGTAGTAGTAACAGTATTACTAGAGGTGGTAACAAGTAGAAAAATAGCAATCATGGAAATAGTAACATTAGTAATAAAGTAACAAAAATAAATGAGAACCATTTGTCTTCCAGTGTCTTGACAAAAGGCTTGAATATGGTCTTACCAAAATAGGGACGAGATTTCCAATGCAAGAAATGTTATGAAATCACTAATTTAAAAAATATGTCTGGTGGTCCAATGGCTAAGAATCCACTTTGCAATGCAGGAGGAGACATGGGTTTGATCCCTGATTGGGGAGCTAAGATCCCACCTGCCAGAAAACCAAAACTTAAAACAGAAACAATATTGTAACAAATTCAGTAAGGACTTTAAAAATGGTCCACATCAAAAGAGAAATCTTAAAAAAGAAAAGTTTCTTTAAATGGATATATTTCCAGTGAAAGCAAGGTCTTGAAAAACATACCAGGCCTTAGGATCCAGAAAAGGCTGTTTCTTTTTCTTCTGCAGGGTATTATTTATCTTTGGCTAATAGATTCAGCCAAGCCATTTTTATAGCCTCATATGTTATCAAAAAAAGTGTTTTTATTGCTCAATCTAACTACCCCCTTTCTCAACCTATTGCATTAATCCTGCCTTTGGAAGCCAAGTATAAACTAAAGTCTAGATAAAAGGGATTTTTTTTAAACCCATTTGTGTTTTTCCTTTCTGTGTTAAATTATGAATACAGTAATTGGCAGTTAATGAGATGTAAGTGCGGTAGCCTCGGACACTTTGGGTTATGCAGGCCTCTGCATCATTTTCCTCTGGCCCTCATTTCCCAAACTCCAGACCTATAATTATGCCAAAATTTATCCAAGCCAGAAAATATTTTGTTTTTCCTTGTTGCTACCTATCCACCATAAAGTTATGGAAAGCAGACAGGCTAAACTAATTTTAACCCCTCAGTGAAAATTCTGAGAGGCAGCTCAATAAGATATAATTAAAGGTGTATGAATCATAGATGTCAAAATCTGAGACGCCTAGAAAGCATCTGATTCAGCTGTTTGGCTGAATGTATCAACCCCATTTTGCAGATAAGTTAGCCAAGGCTCAAACAATTAAAATACAGATGAAGCTCAGATGTGAACTGAAGATCTATCTGATCCTAAAACTTGGGCCGTGTCGAAGGGGTGTGGCAGCTGTTCTTTGCCACTCTGAAGGATTTTCTTTCACTGCAGCCTACCTTGAACTCTTTTTTAAAATAGGCTTATACAGTTGAATAAAATATTTGATTCATGCAGTATCTTCCAATGACCGTGTCCTTGCATGAGATATTTTGATATACTAAATTTATACATACACCTGAGTGAGGAAGATACATGCATTCTCTTTGTGTAAAGAAGTCCAGGTCTCATGTTTACACTGAAAATGTCAATCTTCATTTCCACTCAAGTGCTAATCTTTCTAAAAATGTCCCTGACATTGAAGGACAGCCAAAAGGCAGTAACTTATTAGAACCTTGGGTTCTGATTACAAATGCGTCTGGCAAGCTCTGTGTTAAAGCTCAGATTATCTCGGAATTATTTTAAATATTTGTGCAGGAACACTGATTAGTTTCTTCACGTGTTGCCTCATAACCATCCACCAAGAACCACCTTGGTCTCCGATCGCTAACTCCAAGAGCTCGAGTCAGTTTCCTCAGCAGAGCTAATTGCTTCAGCGTTTGGAAGTCACTAGAACTTGGAAGCGTTGACTCAGAAGAGGAATTTGACATCCATCGTGACTTTGTTCTTTGCACAGGAGAGCTGAAAAGGAAGTTCTGAGGAGGTAACGTCCTTCCCTACCCTTCCTTTTATGTAGTTACTATTTGCTGATGATTTACCTTGAAACTGGAGACGAGAGCGTGCCGCCGGGGAGAGAATGCTGGTGTGGGAGCCAGGGTACCTGGGATGGCATTCTGGATCTTTCAACTCATGCTCTTAGACAAGTCACGGAGTTTCTCTGGGCCTTGGTTTCTATGAATGCGAAGGAAGTGACACAGGCCGCTGTTAAGCTGTGAGTTCAGCCAAGAGACGTCAAACCAGCTCTCAGGCCGCAGATCCGGCGATGGGTCAGGCAGACCCCCGCCTCCCTTCCTGCTTATCTTGTGGCAAGTCTGGCTGGGTGGGCAGCAGCCAGGCAGTGATCCAGGCCTGTGCTCTGCGGGACTCCGGGCCTGGTCCAGAGCCTTTCTGTCACCGTCTTGAAAACCCATTTGTGTTTTTCCTTTCTGTGTTAAATTATGAATACAGTAATTGGCAGTTAATGAGATGTAAGTGCGGTAGCCTCGGACACTTTGGGTTATGCAGGCCTCTGCATCATTTTCCTCTGGCCCTCATTTCCCAAACTCCAGACCTATAATTATGCCAAAATTTATCCAAGCCAGAAAATATTTTGTTTTTCCTTGTTGCTACCTATCCACCATAAAGTTATGGAAAGCAGACAGGCTAAACTAATTTTAACCCCTCAGTGAAAATTCTGAGAGGCAGCTCAATAAGATATAATTAAAGGTGTATGAATCATAGATGTCAAAATCTGAGACGCCTAGAAAGCATCTGATTCAGCTGTTTGGCTGAATGTATCAACCCCATTTTGCAGATAAGTTAGCCAAGGCTCAAACAATTAAAATACAGATGAAGCTCAGATGTGAACTGAAGATCTATCTGATCCTAAAACTTGGGCCGTGTCGAAGGGGTGTGGCAGCTGTTCTTTGCCACTCTGAAGGATTTTCTTTCACTGCAGCCTACCTTGAACTCTTTTTTAAAATAGGCTTATACAGTTGAATAAAATATTTGATTCATGCAGTATCTTCCAATGACCGTGTCCTTGCATGAGATATTTTGATATACTAAATTTATACATACACCTGAGTGAGGAAGATACATGCATTCTCTTTGTGTAAAGAAGTCCAGGTCTCATGTTTACACTGAAAATGTCAATCTTCATTTCCACTCAAGTGCTAATCTTTCTAAAAATGTCCCTGACATTGAAGGACAGCCAAAAGGCAGTAACTTATTAGAACCTTGGGTTCTGATTACAAATGCGTCTGGCAAGCTCTGTGTTAAAGCTCAGATTATCTCGGAATTATTTTAAATATTTGTGCAGGAACACTGATTAGTTTCTTCACGTGTTGCCTCATAACCATCCACCAAGAACCACCTTGGTCTCCGATCGCTAACTCCAAGAGCTCGAGTCAGTTTCCTCAGCAGAGCTAATTGCTTCAGCGTTTGAAGTCACTAGAACTTGGAAGCGTTGACTCAGAAGAGGAATTTGACATCCATCGTGACTTTGTTCTTTGCACAGGAGAGCTGAAAAGGAAGTTCTGAGGAGGTAACGTCCTTCCCTACCCTTCCTTTTATGTAGTTACTATTTGCTGATGATTTACCTTGAAACTGGAGACGAGAGCGTGCCGCCGGGGAGAGAATGCTGGTGTGGGAGCCAGGGTACCTGGGATGGCATTCTGGATCTTTCAACTCATGCTCTTAGACAAGTCACGGAGTTTCTCTGGGCCTTGGTTTCTATGAATGCGAAGGAAGTGACACAGGCCGCTGTTAAGCTGTGAGTTCAGCCAAGAGACGTCAAACCAGCTCTCAGGCCGCAGATCCGGCGATGGGTCAGGCAGACCCCCGCCTCCCTTCCTGCTTATCTTGTGGCAAGTCTGGCTGGGTGGGCAGCAGCCAGGCAGTGATCCAGGCCTGTGCTCTGCGGGACTCCGGGCCTGGTCCAGAGCCTTTCTGTCACCGTCTTGAAAGTCTTATTCATTTATGAACAAGGACCCTGCATGTTCATCTTTCTCTGAACCAGACAAATCATGTCTGTGGCTCGGCCTTTTGGACATGCATTTCTTGCCAGATGTCTACCGGTTGAAATTAAAAATGAGTCATTAACTTCAAATTTGCCGCTTTCGCCACCATTGTTTCTTTCGCGTGGGGCTTCCCTAGTGGCCCAGATGGTAAAGAATCTGCCTGCGTTGCAGGAGCCACAGGAGACACTGGTCAAGATCCCTGGGTTGGGAAGATCCCCTGGAGGAAAGCATGACAACCTAATCCAGTATTCTTGCCTGGAAAATCCCATGGACAGAGGAGTCTGGCAGGCTACAGTCCTTGGGATTGCAAAGAGCTGGACATGACTGAGCAAAGATAATAATAATAATATCTTTTGGGTAGACTGGGAGAGTAAAGTATTGGCAAAAATATAAATGTGGATTGTTTGGTTATTTTCAGTGATCTGAGGTTTGTTGAAGGGTGTTTGTTTTCTAATTTTAAAAAATTTTTAAAAAATGATTGAAGTTTAGTCAATTTACAGTGTTTCAGACGTTTCGAGTGCAAGGTGCTGCGGATAGATGTCGTCTCCCTGATTCCTTTTCTAGGCTATAAGAAGATATTGCCTATGGTTCCCTGTGATATACAGCAGGTCCTTGCCGTTTGTCTATTTTATATACAGTGGTGCTATGATCTGAGTTTTTGATTGTCTAAATTTCCCTCCTTCCGTCCCTCCTTGCCCCGGTTCAGTCCTGCTAGAGCCATGTGGTCAGTTGTGGTACAATGTAGAAGACCCTGGACAGACTAGGGAGGAGGCTTCTTTTCCACCAGCAGTGACTTTGTCTGATCACATGAGCTCCTCTCTGCTTTGAGGCCAGGACAGCCCCCTCGCAGTGGAAGAGCTCAATTCTGGGTGGAAAGGGGCTGCTGTATGCGGTGCACGCTGGGCCACCTTGACTGCACATGTTAACACTGATGAGAATGACTCTGTTATTGCAGAGAAAACGCACATTCTTGGTTGATTCATCACTGCATGCCAGAGATGAAAGAGCAAAGCAGACAGAGGGAATGCTTCTAGGGACTCACTGAGCGCTGGATGGTTTTACGTTAGGAGTCTACTTTCAGACGCTTGGAGGAGGTCTCCAAGCAACCAGGGAGGCGATGGATATATTACAGCCCTGATAATACCCTTATTTGATGGGCCACTCCAGAGTGTATTCATTCAAAGCATTGAAAACACCAGACCAATCTTCGAACACTCCTTTTTTCTTTTACAAATGCAGTGTTCATAAACTTCCAAGGAGCTGTCTTTTTTCCTTCAGTTCATAAAGTTTTCTTCTATTTACTTTAAACTTGATATTAGCAGACTTTTAATTATATCTACAATATCTGAATGTTTAAAAGTATTTAGTCTTTTCCCTTCATAAAACTAAACTTAAGTGACAGTCTGTATGGTGAGTTCTATCTGCTGTTTCACTTTTGACTTAGATATTGGAAAATGTGTCATTTTTATTCTTTAAATCACATAAACCAGTATTTTGATGCACAACTGTGCTTAAAAAACAGGGTAGAAAGAATTGGTCAGTTTCTAAAGGGAAAACAACTGGCCACATTTTTCTATTTGGTATTGATAACCCCAGCTTGCATTTTTGGGTGCCTTGTATTCAATACACTGAATCAGTCTGAGATAAATCATTTTGATGAAGTTAATTTGTTTTTGATCTGTTGCTTGGGCTTTTGGTATTTTATCCAAAAAAAAAAAGGGGGGGGGGCTTTGCCTAACCCCAGATAATGAAAAATTTCTCCTCTACTTTCTTCTAAGATTTTAGTTTTAGCCTTTCCATTTAGGTCTGTAATCCACTTTGTGTACAGTTTTTCTACACGGTGTGAGGAAAGAGCCCAACTTCATTCTTTGGATGTGGATATGTTAAATGAGTTTTGAAACAGCCTCCTCACTGGTGGTCGGTGACCGTCTTGCTGAAAATCAGCTGTGTGATGAACTTCACGGGGCTTGGCATATGGGGCAGCTGATTCCAGAAAAGAATCACCAGCGAGTTTTGCAGCTTCTTTCTGCTCTACCCCAGTGAACCCGTCTACTGGCTGAAAGCCTGAACACACACCTGGGGCCCCCAGAGGACACTGTTACGCAGTCTCTGGCCCGAGGTTTCCCTGCTGGGGGGCACTTAGGAGTTAGGGGAAGAGTGATATCCACCCATCACAAAAGGCGTCTGAAGGAGCTGAGTCATTTTGCACGCTGAGCCGCACAAACCCATGCCAGGCGCAAGGGTGCCCTGTCCAGCAGGAAGACCAGGCATGCCCTTCCAGTCAGGAGAGGCTGTGCTGCCGTCTGAGGAGGTTTCATTGCCTGGTACTCCTTCCTGTGCGAATGAAAGAAGGCCCCTTCCTCGCAGCTGTAAGTCAGCCACGGTTTCCTGGGGGGTTATGAAAATGTGTTATCTGGAAACGCTTAGGAAAAGAGTAGCAGGTCCCTGGTGGGCCAGTGGTTAGGACTCAGAGCTTTCAGGCCTGTGGCCCCAGTTCAGTCCCTGGTTGGGGAGCTAAGACCCTGCAAGCTGTGCCACCGGAAAAAAAGAAAAAGTAGGCAAATCACTGCTCTGGAAGACCCTCGAGTCAAATGGTGCCCAAAGCAGAGGGGAGTATCGCCTGCCCTGAGTTCTGTGCTGCTCGGAGGTGGCAGGCAGTGCGGAGAACGGTCCCACCATCAGGAAGGGAAATGGCCTGCAGGCAGGCCCCCGACGGCAAGCCCGTTTAGGAGCGAGTCCCGCTCCTCCCTTCTCTTCAGGTCGACGGGTACCGACGCTCATGCACAGAGGTTCCTCTTCCCCAAGCAACCTCTGCATGCTGGTTTAGGAAGGGGACGTACCCGGCAAGGGTCTTACTGCGTCCTCAGCTTTAGGTGGGCACGCTCGTATGTGCTTTCAGGGACCGTGTTAAAACTTCCATCGCTTCCCGGGAATCCTCCCAGGCAAATCCCATTTTATCCCAAGAAGGCAGCAAAGATTCACATAGAGCTGGGTCCACATTATAGAGTCAGGGTAATTTGCAGTGAAGTATTTAAATTTTTGAGCCTCATCCTCCTCTTTAAATTATAGGAGTATAAAAATATTTATTCATGGTCATTATTGGATAAACTGAGATAACGTGTAAAATCTCTGGCCCACATTGTGAGTTATATATTTTATTACTTTCTCCCTTTCAATACCAAAGATAAAGTGGGCCTCCCATTTCAAAACTCATATTTTGGGCCTTCAATCCAAAGAATTAAAAGGACTGTCAGCCAAAATGGAAGTTGGGTTTATGTGTGGACACGTCAGATCTCTCTCCTATACCCTTCTTTTCCTTCAGTGATCTTAAAGCCTACAGGACCTTGCTTCACAGGGTCTTCCTGAACCTTAAGAAAAACATTACTACTATCCATAACTTTGGTAATCTATCGGCATTTCAGAGAACTAACTACCCAGTGATTTAAAATAACATATATTTTCTTTGATCTGAATATGCAAAGGTGAAATGCAACTGCCTTTTTTCAGAAAAGCTTTCTGGGCCTAAGGGATTTGGTTAGGTTAAGCGCTGAGATGTATTCTGACCTTGATGAGTGCTAGCTTTCAGCTGGTGACCCAGAGCTTGTTTCTGCAGGCATTTTTTGGCCACAAAGCTGAAACCAAGCCCGAGTTTCCCTGTTGGGTTGTTTTGGTTTTTTTTTTTGGTGGAGATTTATTCATGGTCATTATTGGATAAACTGAGATAACGTGTAAAATCTCTGGCCCACATTGTGAGTTATATATTTTATTACTTTCTCCCTTTCAATACCAAAGATAAAGTGGGCCTCCCATTTCAAAACTCATATTTTGGGCCTTCAATCCAAAGAATTAAAAGGACTGTCAGCCAAAATGGAAGTTGGGTTTATGTGTGGACACGTCAGATCTCTCTCCTATACCCTTCTTTTCCTTCAGTGATCTTAAAGCCTACAGGACCTTGCTTCACAGGGTCTTCCTGAACCTTAAGAAAAACATTACTACTATCCATAACTTTGGTAATCTATCGGCATTTCAGAGAACTAACTACCCAGTGATTTAAAATAACATATATTTTCTTTGATCTGAATATGCAAAGGTGAAATGCAACTGCCTTTTTTCAGAAAAGCTTTCTGGGCCTAAGGGATTTGGTTAGGTTAAACGCTGAGATGTATTCTGACCTTGATGAGTGCTAGCTTTCAGCTGGTGACCCAGAGCTTGTTTCTGCAGGCATTTTTTGGCCACAAAGCTGAAACCAAGCCCGAGTTTCCCTGTTGGGTTGTTTTGGTTTTTTTTTTTGGTGGAGGGCGGTGGGTGCATTGTTCAGCAGGAATACTTGTTTGACTGTCAGTGGAAGGGAACATTTCTCATGACAAGGATGTCAGGTCTGGCACAGGAGAGGTTGTTCTAAACAGGCATGGGATCTGGTTCTTCAAGCGACCTTGGGTGTTTAAGCCTCCCAAGTGGCTCCTTTGTTTCTGCATGATCTGGAGGTCCTGGTCTTCTGTTCTGTTGCCACCCTGTAATGTCCTAAAGGTCATCTGTAGGATAGCAGACGAGGGGCATTTCGTTCCAGGAACAGTGTAGATGTTCAAGTCGTGATGTCTCTAGTATTTGTATTCCTGAGTAATTTAGCCCCGTTCTTTTCTGCAAAACACTCATGTTTCCCTAAGGACAATGTGTCAGAAACTGGGAACAATGTAAGAACTCAGAATGAGTACACATCCAAAGAAACAGTAATCCAGTAACAAATTTAGGATTTGTTTTCATTAGGCTGCATTATCACATATGTCTTTCCTTAAAACTTTGTGCATATAAGTAGAGATATTAGAAAGTAGAATAAACTACTAATTTTTCCCATGAAGAGAGGACAGGGGTATACATAAATCCCAGCAGTACATGTTCCAAACCTCTGAAAATCCTTTCTGGAATTTGGCCTGGTATATGTAAATGTAGACGTATAAGTACAAATGCTACTCATGTATCTATAAATATGTCAAGCCTAAACTATTTGATTTTTCAGTGCATTCAGTTATAACTTACAACATTTAAATACACTCCCTATTTCTACTGGAGTTTGGCGCATCCCCCTGAAAAATGTAGGACTTTGCTTTATAATAGGAGAAAAAGGCCATAGAGAGTTATTGGAGGATGATTTACAGTTGAATATAACTTTAACATTTTTAGGTGGAGAAGTCCATCATGTTACTTTAGATTCAGTTCAAAATTTTCATCTGGAAAAACAATTAGCCAAATCCTTAATAATTCAAGAAAATAAAAAATACTACATATTTTTCTAAGACTTGGAAGAAATAAAATGGGAGTTTCCAGGTTAAATAAAATCTAATGTGTGGTTGTAAGAATCAAATGAAAAGATTCGTTGAAAAAATGCTTTGGAAATGGCAACACACTCAAGCAGGAGAGCAGGAGGATTCCACCGAGAGCCAAGTGCTAAGGAGTCTGGCTTTGCGACTACATTCCTTATGTCTCAGTTCCAGCATGACTGCTCGTGTGTGAATCACTCAGTATCTGTGTCCCAGTCTCCACATCTGTTAAAACAGGGATCGCAGTAATTCTCATCAGCACATGCACAATTTTCAGGATGATGCCTGGCTTATAGGAAATGGATGATAAAAGTGATGCTGATGATGAAATGATGGTGTAAGAGAGGCCAGCTGACCCTAACTGTTTAAAGAGAAGTAAACAGAATACTAGAAACATATTAGATTTGAAATTGGAATACAAAGGGATACCTCATTCATAAATAATTTCTAAGTTGAGAAAATTGCCTTTCTTGATATTGGTGGAAATATTAGTGCCAAAGAACTGATGCTTTTGAACTGTGGTGTTGAGAAGACTCATGAGAGTCCCTTGGACTGCAAGGAGATCCAACCAGTCCATCCTAAAGGAGATCAGTCCTGGGTGTTCATTGGAAGGACTGATGTTGAAGCTGAAACTCCAGTTTGGCACCTGATGTGAAAAATGGACTCATTGGAAAAGACCTTGATGCTGGGAAAGACGGAAGGAAGGAGGAGAAGGGGATGACAGAGAATGAGATGGTTGGCTGGCATCACTGACTTTATGGACATGAATTTGAGCAAACTCCAGGAGATGGTGAAGGACAGGGAAGCCTGGCATGCTGCTGTTCATGGGTTACAAAGAGTCAGACATAACTCAGTGACTGAACAACAACATAGTTTAAAAATGAAAGGTATTTTTGAGCAAGCGTTGCACATTTGCTACAAAGTCATGAAGTTGCAGAAGATGTGGTATATACACACAAACACACACACAATGTGATAATACTCAGCCATAAAAAGGAACAAAACTGGGTCATTTGTGTTGATGTGGATGAACCTAGAGTCTGTCAGAGTGAAGTAGTCAGAAAGAGGAAAACAAGTATCATATATCAATGCAAGTCTGTGGAATCCAGAAAAATGGTACAGATGAACTTATTTGCAGGGCAGGAATGGCGCCGCGGAAGTTCAGGATGGACTTGTGGATGTGAGCAAGGAAGGGGGTGGGATGAACTGAGAGAGGAGTCTTGCCATGTATATTCTGCGACGTGTGAAACGGACGGCTAGTGGGAAGCTGCTGTATAACACAGGTTGCTCAGCTCAGTGCTTTGTGATGACCTAGAGGGATGGGATTGAAAGGTGGGAGGGAGGTTCAAGAGGGAGGAGAGATATGAATGCCTACAGCTGCTCTGGGGTTCCCGTGGTAGCTCAGCTGGTAAAGAATCTGCCTGCAATGTAGGAGACCCCGGTTCAATTCCTGGATCAGGAAGTTCTCCTGGAGAGGGATTGGTTACCCACTCCAGTATTCTTGGGCTTCCCTGGTGGCTCAGCTGGTAAAGAATCTGCCTGCAATGATGGAGACCTGGGTTCGATCCTTGGCATGGGAAGATCCCCCAGAGGAGGGCATGACAAGTCATTCCAGTGTTTTTGCCTGGAGAGTCCCATAGACAAAGAGTCAGACATGACTGAGCGACTAAGCACATAGCTGATTCAGCTGTTATAACGAATGCAGCATTGCAAAGCAATTATACTCCAATTGAAAAAGACCAAAAAGTGAAAAAAGTTGACTATATCAAACACTGAGTTTATCATAGCCCTCTGGACTTGGGTAGGAATTGCATCTTTCAGAATTAATTTAGGATAATGCAACATTCAAGGGGTCCCAATAAATACAGTCAAAATTTTAAGTTTAAAAAAAAAAACAACATAGAAATCACATCCATTATGAGATGATGACTTTGGATCGTAAACAACTATGCCACAGTTATGAGCTGATGACCTTATTCAAGAACGGGAGATCAAAAACAGCCCAACTCCAAGGATTGTCAAAGTTTGTCAAACTCTCCCCAAGTTGTCAAAGCTGAACCACAGTTATTCCTTATGACTCTGAACATACTTTGCCACCCGTTCTCTAAGACAGTGGTTAAACCCTCCCCACGGGAAAGCCAGAGTCTCTGGGTCTTCACCTTCCCGTGGCTGGGATGCGTGTCATAGTGGACACACAGCCTGGGTAGGACCTCCATCAGCCTCCAGTGGAGCTTCCGAGGCCCAGCAGCTCTGCCCACTCGGGCCCCGCCCCGCGTCACTGCAGGCCCCGCTCAGCTGGCACACACCTGAGCTCCATGCGGGTGCCCGGCCCTCCTGCTGCCGCAGACACAGGCTGGGAACCGGCCCTGGATGGGCTCAGCGCTGCTCCCCGCCTGTGGAGGCACGTGGTCTATGGGACTCTCAGACCCGCCCGAGTTGTCCCGGCTGGCCCAGAGCCCAGGCTCTGAGCAGTTCATGCTAAAAATGGAGAATCGGGGCCAGTATTCTTCCTGGGATTGTCTTAACTCCAAGTGTTTAAGAATAATGCCTGTATACATTATATATATATTCAGGGAGAGGCTTGGGAAGCAGCAGCTGGGCTGCTGAGAGGCTGAATGGAAACAGAGCAGCTGTGTGGGTCTTAAGTCCTGGCTGGCTGTGTACACTGGCTGTGTATGCTGTGATTTCCTTCAACTCTAGGCCTGGGGATTCGGGGCCATTAAACAAAGCTAACAAATGTCAGGCCTCCCTGGTGGCTCAGATGGTGACGCGTCTGCCTGCAATGTGAGAGACCTGGGTTCAATCCCTGGGTCAGGAAAATCCCCTGGAAAAGGAAATGGCAACCCACTCCAGTAGTCTTGCCTGGAAAATTCCATGGACAGAGGAGCCTGGTGCGCCACAGTGCATGGGGTCGCAGAGTCAGACATGACCGAGTGACTTCACTCAACAAATGTCAAGCTCTCTGATCTCTTGGGAGACATTAAGGGTAGAGTTGATTGTTAGGCAGTTTGCAAGTAGACAGGACTGCAGAAACAGTTACAATAATGAAAGGCTAATGATAGCACTCTTCCAGGTTCTGGAACTTTGGTAATGGGGAGCACAGCGCGCACAGGACCCGACATGTGGATCAGGGAGCTGGCGGTGTGTCTACGAGAGTCACTATGCTCTCGTATGTGTGATAGCTCTTCTGCTCATCAGCATGATAAGTCTCACTGGACAGGTGCTTTGAGATAAGCTAAGCAAGCCACTGCCATTGATTTTAAAGGCATTTATGCCTAAGTGGACTTCCCAGGTGGCTCAGTGGTAAAGAATCCACCTGCCAGTTCAGGAGATGCAGGAGACAAGAGTTAGATCTCTGGGTTGGGAAGAGCCCCTGAAGGAGGAAATGGCAACCCAGTCCAGTATTCATGCCTGGAGAATTCCATGGACAGAGGATCCTGGCGGGCTACAGCCCACAGGGTCACAAAAGTTGGACATGACTTAGTAACTGAACAACAACAACAACATATACAACTAAAATAGGTTTCCACTGGCGACTGGGGAGAGGGTCTCATGCATCTTGGTATTTGTGTGACATCTTACGATTATTAAAGTGACTGGCATTCTGCCTGGTACCTAGTAACTGACCAAGAAATTATCAGTTTTTCACCCTCCCCCTAGCATTTTGTCTTCAGTGGGAAATGGTTTGGTGGGTGGTCCTTGGGGAGCTTTGAGTGCCAAGAGTTCACAGCCTAAAGAAAATCAGTCTGTTTAGTAGAGAAATGCAGCCTAGGGGTAGCTCTAGCTCATCCTTCCTACCAGGTTGTCACCTCCATGGCGTAGCCACAAAGACATTTTGGAACTGCCATTGGTTACTGTCATTCAGTGAGAGCTGCAAAAGTACCTGCCGATTCAACTGCATCCCTTATGGATGCTCCAAGATGGTGACCCCCTTTAGTAAGTGCTGCTGAATGGATTTCTACTTGTTGAGTACCACTTATTGCTGTGGCTATTTGTATAAACACCGCCAAAAGCCTTTAATCTTTCTCTCGGTTGAGTGTATCTTTGGGGTTGTTTTGGTTGTTAAAACTCACCTTTGGCAGAGAGCGGAGCGAGTCAGGAAAAGGGAATCTAGGTAGGAAGGAAGCCGTGTGTAGAAAGTTCCTTGAAAAAGCCCTGGCCCCTGAGTTACAACTTGCATTCCACTGGAAAACCACAGGGTAGAGACAAGCATGAATTGGCTGAGAGCCTGAAAGGCAAGTTTCAGCATGAGTGAATTTTTAACAGCCTCCAAGAGGGGGATAAAGTGAAATTCTGACAACCTTAACTACCCTGCTTTCTTAAAGCCCTGCTCTAACAACAACAACAAAAGAAATGTCAATAGTCACATATTATTTTCTCTAACAATCGTTGTTAATTTTTCCTCCGTAGGAGCGCTTGCCGTTGTATAGTTCCAATTCTGCATTTTGACTGGCTGCCCAAGGACAGCAATTACTTAAGTCCATTACCTACACTTGGGCAGCAAAGCCAGAACCTGTTCAGCATTGCTGGCTCCTCTGGGGCTTGGCTTTTGGGGACTTCAGGCAGGCAAATGAGTCCTGTGATCGGCAGGCGTGTCTGCCTTAGTGCTTCTTAAACCCCTCCAATTACCTGGACTCACTCTAAGACTTGAAAGCACACTGATGGCCATATCTTCTGAAAAAGAAAGCCCAGCTTCCTTCTGTGTGTCCAGGAAACATCGTCTTACACCCAGAAATGATGGAATAACTGAGGAGTAAATGCAGCCCTAAGTATACACTACTGATAATTTAGTTGCCGTTTAGTACTTCATAAATGCTTACAGACTGGTTCCAAAGAGGAAAAGGAGTGTGTCAAGGCTGTATATTGTCACCTTGCTTATTTAACTTCTATGCAGAGTACATCATGAGAAACGCTGGGCTGGAAGAAGCACAAGCTGGAATCAAGATTTCCAGGAGAAATATCAATAACCTCAGATATGCAGATGACACCACCCTTATGGCAGAAAGTGAAGAGGAACTAAAAAGCCTCTTGATGAAAGTAAAAGAGGAGAGTGAAAAAGTTGGCTTAAAGCTCAACATTCAGAAAATGAAGATGATGGCATCCAGTCCCATCACTTCATGGGAAATAGATGGGGAAATGGTGGAAAGAGTGTCAGACTTTATTTTTTGGGCTTCAAAATCATTGCACATGGTGATTGCAGCCATGAAATTAAAAGACGCTTAGTCCTTGGAAAAAAAGTTCTGACCAACCTAGATAGCATATTCAAAAGCAGAGATATTACTTTGCCACCAAAGGTCCGTCTAGTCAAGGCTATGGTTTTTGCAGTGGTCATGTATGAGTGTGAGAGATGGACTGTGAAGAAAGCTGAGCGCCGAAGAATCGATGCTTTTGGACTGTGGTGTTGGAGAAGACTCTTGAGAGTCCCTTGGACTGCAAGAAGATACAACCAGTTAATCCTAAAGGAAATCAGTCCTGGGTGTTCATTGGAAGGACTGATGCTAAAGCTGAAACTCTAATACTTTGGCCACCTCATACAAAGAGTTGACTCATTGGAAAAGACTCTGATGCTGGGAGGGATTGGGGGCAGGAGGAGAAGGGGACAACCGAGGATGAGATGGCTGGATGGCATCACTGACTCAATGAACATGAGTTTGGGTGAACTCCGGGAGTTGGTGATGGACAGGGAGGCCTGGTGTGCTGCGATTCATGGGGTTGCAAAGAGTGAGACATGACTGAGCGACTGAACTGAATTGAAATGTTTATATAACTTCTTCTTGTGAAATGAGGCAGGCAGTCCTTAGCAACTCTCAGATGCATCCTACTTTGATAAATGTCACTAGAGGCATGGACGACGGTGCCCTGTGAAGGACAAAGGAGAGGGGGGTTTTCATTTCAGTTGATGACAACACAGGAACATCTTGAAGTCAACAATAATGATGATGATGATAAGATCAATGGGGATCAATGGGAATGATAGCATCTATGGATGTGTGTTCTGTATGAGAGTTAAGTGCTTTCTCATTTTAAAACTCAATTTGTTCCCTAAACAGTCCTTCGACGTAGATCCTGTATCATCATCCTCTCTGCATACAGAAGAGGAAAGTGAGGCTACCAGAGACGTTAAGCAATTTGCCTAGGAGTTGATGATGAGAAAGTGCTGGCCCTGGAATTTGAATCCAGCATGTATGAAGCCAAAATCTGGTATCCTATCACAAAACCATTTGATCTCCTCTTTGAAACTGATCTGGAAATAAACATGGCAGAGGGGAGCATTCAAACTGAAGGAACTATTTTTTAAAGACAGGATAATAGTTGGGGTTTGCGAGGAGATGCAGTTGACTGGAGAATCCCAGGGACTGGGGAGCCTTGTGGGCTGCCGTCTGTGGGGTTGCACAGAGTCGGGCACGACTGAAGCGACTCAGCAGCAGCAGCAGCAGCAGCAGGAGGTTTGGGGTTTCCCGAGGTGATCAAGAATCCGCCTCCCATTGCCGGATACTCAGGTTCGATCCCTGGCTCAGGAAGATTCTTGGGAGAAGGAAAAGGCAACAAGTCCAGTATTCTTGTCTGGGAAATCCTGGCAAGAGGGATTTGGAGCCTGGCAGTCTGCAGTCCCTGGGGTTGCAGAGTCAGACATGACTAAGCAACTGAGCACGCAGGAAGTCTGACCAAATGTAAGGTACGGAAACTGAAGCATGGTTTGGAGGGTAAATCTGCAAAATTAGATTACAGTCTCTTTGTAGACGGCTTTAGGTACTGAGTTAGGGTTTTATTCTGTGTGAAATGGGGAGCCGAAGAGGCTTGCGAGCAAGGGTGTGGTCAGAGCTGCGCTTTACCAGCGACTCTGACGGGGGAGGCAGATGGATACACGGAGACCCTGGAGGTGGGTAGACTCCGAGAAGGAGGCGAGGGGCCCCGACGGCCGGCTACGGGACGGGAGCAGCACCCGGACAAGGAAATGGAAGAGAGCCTTCCTGGCGGAGGGAAGGGAGGATTTGGTCAGTGCATCAGCTCGGGTTTGGCGTTTATGTTACTGAGACCGTGGGATGAAGCTGGATGTAGAGAGAGCATGCGTGCCCCGTCAGGACGTGAAAACGGAGGTCTGGGCCTCTGGGGAGGCTGTCCAGAAATCTCGGGAACCTCCACCTGGAGGGGTTGATGGACCCTGGAGTTTGGATGGCGTGAGTTTGAGGTTATTGAAAATAAAAGGCATCCAGGCTATGAAGTCTGAAAGTAGACATTTAAAGAGAGGGGACAAGAAGATGGTTTTTTAAAAAGTCATATGGTACATCAAAGGAACTGCCATCGCCACAGGCGGCACAAGAAGAATGTGACCTTTCAATTGTAGGATGAGAATTAATGTGTAAGCCTGGGAACAGTGTTTCAGGAGAAGGGCATTGTTGACATACGATTTATCTCAGAATCTTTCCAAACCCCGGTAGGTCATTTCCACGTGGGAGCACAGCCTGACTTCCACGGCCTGGATGAACTTGGGGAGCCAGTTTGCTCTGTTGTTTGTCGGTTACTTGGTCCATTCATCTTTCTGTTAAACTGTCATAGTCTGCTATTTAGTTCCAACTTGCTTAAAGTGTGCGTTATAACTTTTATTCTAATATAGTTATAATTGCAGGATTCGTTTGTACTATGTACAGGTCAAACCCCTAAGGATTTAAAGGCAGATTAAGCTGGATGTAAAAGTAGGAAGCAATTCCCAATATTTACAGTGTGGCAACATTTCCAGCCCATCCAGTGCACACGAGTGAGTATGTGTGTGTAAATATGTGCACGTGCAAACTGCAGTGCATTTGATTGTTTTCTGGGAATTCTTTGATAATATGGGTGCTCCCCTAGATACAAGTGGGAATGTCAAAACCAGGATTAAAAAAGAAATTTCTGTTGCAGAAAGTTTCAACTTATTTGATTCTCCCAAATAGCATGCTGGTGGTCAGCCATCCTTTTCTGATTATTAATAAAAATTCAGCATTTCAAATTAAGTTCTCACTCTCCAGCAGATGAGGCCCCATCTTTAGGACATCTGTAAGAAATCGTTTATGATAAAATTCTTATTAGACCTTAAAACTCTTATTAGACCTTAGAAATGACAAGCAGGGTGTGTCATTTTTCTTGTGAAAGATTACTCTCCCCTAGCCTTTCAGAAAACAGTTGTGCCTTTCAGTTCAGTTCAGTTGCTCAGTCGTGTCCGACTCTTTGCGACCCCATGAATCGCAGGACACCAGGCCTCCCTGTCCATCACCAACTCCTGGAGTTCATGCAGACTCATGTCCATCAAGTCTGTGATGCCATCCAGCCATCTCATCCTTGGTCATCCCCTTCTTCTCCTGCCCCCAATCCCTCCCAGCATCAGCGTCCTTTCCAATGAGTCAGCTCTTCGCATCAGGTGGCCAAAGTACTAGAGTTTCAGCTCTAGCATCATTCCTTCCAAAAAAATCCCAGGGCTGATCTCCTTCAGAATGGACTGGTTGGATGTCCTTGCAGTCCAAGGGACTCTCAAGAGTCTTCTCCAACACCACAGTTCAAAAGCATCAATTCTTCGGCGCTCAGCCTTCTTCACAGTCCAACTCTCACACCCATACATGACCACTGGAAAAACCATAGCCTTGACTAGACAGACCTTAATTGGCAATGTCTCTGCTTTTGAATATACTATCTAGGTTGGTCATAACTTTTCTTCCAAGGAGTAAGTGTCTTTTAATTTCATGGCTGCAGTCATCATCTGCAGTGATTTGTTGTGCCTTTACTTGCCTTCTATTTTGATCAAGGTGTTACATTCATGTAGTACACAAATCGTAAAATGAGTAGCTGATGACTCTTTACCATGTATATACCACCCAGGTTATGTGATAGAACATCCCAGCACCTGGAGGCTCCCCCTACCCCTGCCCATGCCCTTGTTAAAGATGACCTCTCTTCTGACCCCTATGACATCGACCAGGGATGCACACATTTTAAGTGCAATGCTTACATATCGATGAAATCTGAACTGTGTTTGTTGGCATGTGCTAAAGTACTAGGAAATGCTCTTAGCTTCTTTCCAGAGGTCACTGAGTAAGAGGAACTCCTTATAGTCAAGTGACTAATCCTCGGGCTTCTGCCGTCCGCAGTGGCGCACCAAGGGTCAGTAATGCCAAGGGGGGAAGTTAAACTAAGGGTGAATAACTGCAGGGATTTCTGCCCTCTAAGCAAGGGCCTCGGTTTTCATCGTTTTCACAGAATCAAACCTCTCCTAAATTTCCCCTTCCTGTCACCATCTTCCACCTCCAAATGTTCTAGTGGCTATTGCTTTCTCCCTTTTCATTTTTTTTAAGTATAGTTGATTTACAACCTTGTGTTACCTTCTGCTATACAGCAAAGTGATTCAGCTATATGCATGTATATTTCTGTTACTTTGCATTCTTTTCCTTTATGATTTATCATAGAGTATTGGATATTGTTCTCTGTGCTGTAGAGCAGGACCTTGTTTATCCAGTCTGTGTATGAAAGCTAACATGTGCCGACCCCAGCCTCCCACTCCACCCCTCCCCCAACCCCTCCGCCTCAGTTGCCACAAGTCTGTTCTCCAAGCCTGTGATCCTGTTTTTGTCTTGTAGATAGGGTCATCTGCGTCATATTTTAGATTCCACAGGCGAGTGACACCGTACGATGTCTGTCCTTCTCTGTCTGACTTCCTTCACTTGGTGTGCTCATCTCTAGCCCGTCCCTGTTGCTGCAAATGGCATTGTTCCATTCTTTTCGATGGCCAAGTGATACTCCGCTGTGTGTGCCACATCTTCTTACCCTTTCATCTGCTAGCAGGCATGTAGGCCGTGTCCATGTCTTGGCCACTATGAATTGTGCTGCCATGACTGGGGTTCATGGCAGCACCCCAGTCAATGGACATGAGTTGGGCTGCATGTGTCTTTCTGAATTCCAGTTTTGTCTGGATATATGCCCAGAAATAGGATCGCTGAACCACATGGTAGCTCTGTCTTCAGTTTTCTCAAAAGCCTCCATACCGTTTGCCGCAGTGGCTGCACCAGCAGCTTACATTCTTGAGGGGGTGCTAGCTGATTGAGATTCCTTTATAATTACATTAATCAATTTATATTACATGAATCAATGCTACAGTGCTCAGTTGCTCAGTCATGTCCAGCTCTGCGACCCCATGCCCTGTAGCCCACCAAGCTCCTCTGTCCATGGGATTCCCCAAGCAAGAATACTGAAATGGGTTGCCGTTTCCTCCTCCGGGGGATCTTCCCAACCCAGGGATCAAACCCAGGTCTCTCGGGTCTCTTGCATTGACAGGTGGATTCTTTACCACTGCACCACATGGGAAGGCCATTTGTATGAATAATACCTTGTAGTATTTCTTCTTCCCCCAATCATTCTTATGTCTAACTCCAGAAGTTCTCAGACTTGTTACAGTTTCCAACACATAAGAATGCAGAGGTTGATCAGGGATCAGACAAAATCATCCCTCTTTTTGAATGATTCAGGAAATCTGAAAGCAACACAGAATGGTGTCTTGTTTTCTTTCTGCTGTATTAGGGCTCCTTCCATAGGGTTGTTCTGTGATTGTGTTGTAAGTCCAAACTTGCCCCTGTCTAGAAACCAAAATTGAAAGTCAGAGACTTGTTTACTCAACAAAATCTGATGACTGGAAAGATGATTGGTGATCACATATTAAAGTGGCAAGACTTCATGGGGCCCAGATTGCTGTTGCTCCCAAGAGAACTTCCCAGACTAAACCAACATCAGAGAGAGACGAGTGGTATCTCAGAAATAAGAGACCCAGAAAGATCTCCTTGGTTATGTATTTCAAAAATTCTTCCCTCGTTGTTGAGCGTTTACCTTCTCAAACTGTTGCTTAGGAGCTGGTAATTCTTTCAAGGGAAGATGCGCTAAGGTGGACTGAGCTCAAGAGATTCCTTTCAAAATCGAGAGAATCTTGTTTCCTCCACATTGTTCCTTTCTGTGAAAAAATGATGACAATGTGACTGAATTTCCCAGGCAAATTATCTAGCACCTTCAATGGGAAAAGTTGTGTGTTTGCCTGAGTATACAAACACACGTAAGAATGCTTGTGAGAAGAGCTATTTACTCTACACTTACCGTAGACCTGAACTGAGTTGGCAAGAAAAGAGAATTAATATGAGGATTAATATGTTAATATGAGGATTTGTCGAAGTTTCTGTTGTAGTCCTAGTGACAAGATATTAGGAAACTAGCATCACCAACTCAATGGACATGAGTTGAGCAAGTTCCAGGAGTTAGTGATGGACAGGGGAGCCTGGCTTGCTGCAGTCCATGGGGTCACAAAGAGTTGGACACGACTGAGCCACTGAACTGAATGGGCTGAAGGAGAAATGTTCAAGATAAACTTGATCTCATGTCATCAACAATATTTTTATTCCATGTACCTAGTAGAAATGTAAGCAAGTACGTGTTTAAAAGAAAAAAAAATAAATCTTTTTACTTTTCACTCTCTTCTATTCCCTCAGCCTCAATCCCTAGATAATAATAGTGTCTTCCAGATATTGTTAATACAACTACAGAATGGATGGATGGAAGGGTGTATGGCTGGTTGGCTGGACAGATAAGGGTGTATGGCTGGCTGGCTGGACAGACAGATGGATGGCACGGTGGATACATGGATTAATGGATGGATGAAAGGATGGATGGATGGGTGGATGGTTGGATGGATAAACGGCTATGAGACTGAAATACATACTTATTTCATTTCTAAGTCACTTACCTTGTTGAGGATTCAATGATGAGCAAAATAGGTCTACAATAAAGTTTCCTAGAGATTATAGTCTAGCAGGGGAAAATAAATACTAGTCACACACAGGTAAATGTATAATGCATGTTAAAGCATATAAATTAAATACAACCAAAAAGAACATGTGAGTTTCTCTGTCCCTAAGGGATAGTTGTACTGAAATCTGAAGGAAGAATGGAAAGCTAAGTTGGATTCAGTTCAGTTCACTTCAGTCGTTCAGTCGTGTCCGACTCTTTGAGACCCCATGAATCGCAGCATGCCAGGCCTCCCTGTCCATCACCAACTCACGGAGTTCCCTCAGACTCACATCCATCCCTCAGACTCACATCCCTCAGACTCATCCATCCATTCAGTGATGCCATCCAGCCATCTCATCCTCTGTTGTCCCCTTCTCCTCCTGCCCCCAATCCCGCCCAGCATCAGAGTCTTTTTCAATGAGTCAACACTTCACATGAGGTGGCCAAAGTACTGGAGTTTCAGCTTTAACATCATTCCTCCCAAAGAAATCCCAGGGCTGATCTCCTTCAGAATGGACTGGTTGAAGCTCTTTACAGTCCAAGGGACTCTCAAGAGTCTTCTCCAACACCACAGTTCAAAAGCATCAATTCTTCGGCGCTCAGCCTTCTTCATAGTCCAACTCTCACATCCGTACATGACTACTGGAAACACCATAGCCTTGACTGGATAGACCTTTGTTGGCAAAGTAATGTCTCTGCTTTTGAATATAGTATCTAGGTTGGTCATAACTTTTCTTCCAAGGAGCAAGCGTCTTCTAATTTCATGGCAATCACCATCTGCGGTGATTTTGGAGGCCCCAAAAATAAAGTCTGACACTGTTTCCACTGTTTCGCCATCTATTTCCCATAAAGTGATGGGACCAGATGCCACGATCTTCGTTTTCTGAATGTTGAGCTTTAAGTCAACTTTTTCACTCTCCTCTTTCATTTTCATCAAGAGGCTTTTTAGTTCCTCTTCACTTTCTGCCATAAGGGTGGTGTCATCTGCATGTCTGAGGTTATTGATATTTCTCCTGACATTCTTGATTCCAGCTTGTGCTTCTTCCAGCACAGCGTTTCTCATGATGTACTCTGCATAAAAGTTAAATAAACAGGGTGAGAATAAACAGCATTGACGTACTCCTTTTCCTATTTGGAACCAGTCTGTTGTTCCATGCCCAGTTCTAACTGTTGCTTCCTGACCTGCATATAGGTTTCTCAATAGGCAAGTTAGGTGGTCTGGTATTCCCATCTCTTTCAGAATTGTCCACAGTTTATTGTGATCCACACAGTCAAAGGCTTTGGCATAGTCAATAAAGCAAAAATAGATATTTTTGTAGAACTCTCTTGCTTTTTCCATGATCCAGCGGATGTTGGCAATTTGATCTCTGGTTTCTCTGCCTTTTCTAAAACCAGCTTGAACATCAGGAAGTTCATGGTTCATGTACTGCTGAAGCCTGGCTTGGAGAATTTTGAGTATTACTTTACTAGCGTATGAGATGAGTGCAATTGTGTGGTAGTTTGAGCATTCTTTGGCATTGCCTTTCTTCGGAATTAGAGGAGAATGTTCCAGAGAGGGACAAAGGTGTGTGCAAGTCTGTGTGTGTGCCAAGGGACCATAGCTTGTTCCGGGTGCCCAGTGTGGCTAGAGTGCAGAGAGAGCACAAGTGAGGAGAAGCACCTAGCTGGACTCCAAGTGGAAGGCTCCTACAGAGAATAAGGGAAGGAACAAAGCCAAGTTGGACTAGCACATGGCTGAAGAAAAGTGGAGACGTTTCATTGTAGTTTGGAAAATAAATTCCACATGATTTAGTGATGCATTGGATGTCAGTGGTAAGGAAGGAAGAAATACTCTTTGTTGGTTTATATATGTGAAATTACCCTACCTTCATTGTTCTGACTTTGCATTTTTTTCTCTTAATGTTTTGAGGATAGCATGTCCGCCCCAGTTTCAATAACATCTTTTTAACAGTCTTACTACATTTCATGATACAAGTTTGTCAAAATTATTTTCACAAGTAACTCATTGATAAACAGATTTTGTTTTGTTTTGTTTTGTTTTGTTGTTTTAATTTGGGGGAGAGGTATTTCAAACAATATACAATTTAAAATGACACAGTTATACTGCATGCTTCCCTTGTAGCTCAGTCAATAAAGAATATGCCTGCAATGCAGGAGAGGAGACCTAGGTTCGATTCTTGGGTCAGGAAGATCCCCTGGAGAAGGAAATGGCAGCCCACTCCAGTATTCTTGCCTGGAGAATCCCATGGACAGAGGAGCCTGGCAGGCTACAGTCCATAGGGTCACAAGAGTCAGACACGACTTAGCAACTAAATCCCCACCACCACCACTTACACTGTATATTTGTGTTTGCAGACTTAGACAAAGAGAGCATACTACATTTCCAGCAGGCCTTCCCTAGTGGCTCAGGAGTAGAGAACCCACCTGCCAGTGCAGGAGACATAAATGATGTGGGTTTGATCCTTGGGTTTGGAAGATCCCCTGGAGAAGGAAATGACACCCCACTCCAGTATTCTTGTCTGGGAAATCCCAAGGACAGAAAAGCCTGGTAAGCTATAGTCCATGGGGTTGCAAAAAGAGACTAAACAATAGCAACAGCAAATTCTCACCAAGGTAATTTCTGGATTAAAACACTTAATATTTTTTAAATTGCTCTAAAGTAAGTTTACAACATTTTATACCATCACCAATAATTTTTAAGACTTCTTGCTTCCCCATACCATCAACAACTTTAATGAACTTTCAAATTTTTGCCAGTCTGATCAGTACTAAATCTTCATGTGATTTGTTTTCCTTTAAAATAAATTCAAGTGTATGTGCATGTGTCTATGTGAGAATGTTATTGGCCGTTAGTACTGATTTTTAGTGTGACCAGCTTGTTCATAATATTCATGAAAGTGAAAGTTGCTCAGTCATATCTGACTCTTTGCAACCCCATGGACTAAACAGTCCAAGGAGTTCTCCAGGCCAGAATACTGGAGTGGGTAGCCTTTCCCTTCTCCAGGGGATCTTTCAGACACAGGAATCAAACCGGGGTCTCCTGCATTGCAGGCAGATTCTTTCACCAGCTGAGCTATCAGGGAAGCCCATAGTATTCATGCATTTGTCTAATGATTTTTTCTCTTTAAAAAATGATTTTTATAAGGACATAAATTCTTTGTCTAGCAAAAAGATTAAAATATATTAGATTATATAATCATAACCATAGTTGCCATAGATACCAAAAAGACATTTTTAAAAATTTATCAGCTACTTGCCCCTATTTCATAGTTCTCCATAACTGGTCGTCTGGTCTTTATTTTGTTTTCTGAGCGCAATTGTCTCTCTTTTCTCCATATTCCACTATCCTTGCATCTCATCTTTGCTCCATTCTTGGGTCAAACTCATCATTTTTAAAGTCTTCTATGCAAACCTTTAGTTGTGGAATTTTTCTTCTGTTTCTCAAGACGTTTTTTCTGGAATGTATTTTTTTGTCAATATATGTTTGATAGCCTTCTCTTCCTCCCTGTTTCCTTCTTTTCTGTATTCTTCTTCTTTTTTTTTCTGCATAGTTACTATGCCATTGGTTTTATGTTTCTTATATTCTTGTGGGACATGCTAACTAAATATTGTGTCCATGAACCATACTTTTCATTGCACCTTCTCTGAGATCTGTCTATATCCTCTTAGAGATGTTTGAAGACTTGGTATCACTATGATTTTACTTTTGCTTGAAGGCAGAGTAAGGGATTTAACTGGGAGACATGAACAGTAAGAGCTGATTAATTTGGGCTCTACTTTTTTTTCCTGCAACTTTAGTTAGCTTTGAATGCTGCTATTATTTTTAAAGAAGGGACATAATTTGGCTCAATCAGTGGGAACCCTTTGGTGCACACTTTGCTGTAATCTGAAAAGAGTTTCCAGAGCTTTTGATTCGACAGAGACAGCCCCATGCACTTACTTGCCCACATTCAGCTCCTTCTTCCAAAGAGTCATTCCCACTTTGAGTCAGTATCATGGGCCAAGACTTCTACTCTTAAAGCTTTTTCTGCAAAAATATTGTTCCTACATTGCCTAATGACTCTTTGGAGTGCGGCTCTCTGAATTCTGGGACTTTATTAATATTTCTTCCAAATTTGTGCAACTCTCCTAGAACTGCTTTTCGCTCCTAGACTTGCTTTGGAGTTAGAGACTAATTACTCTTGGGTCTGTACATATTGTATCATTCTTTCCCTAAGCACCTTCTTTAAAATGTTGTTCTGCTAGGTTGTATTTCTTTCTTTGAATGATGTTTTCGATGTTTGAAATTTTTATTCATTTTATTAAATGTGGAAGAGGGAATTTTGGCTATGTAACCATGACTACCTCTTTTAACCTTTGAGGCTCAACATATTTATTTGCAAAATGGGAACAAGTAATTGCTACCCTTTCTGCTTTTAGAGGGATCAAATTAGATAATCTATTAGAATGCACTTTGTGAATTACATTACTATCATTACATCACAAGAAACTGAAAAAGAAACACATTATGCCCAAAGTTAGAAAAAGGAAAGAAATAATAAAGATTAGAGTAAAATTAAATAATATAGACAGTAGGAAAGCAATAGAAATATTAACAAATCTAAGAGATGGTTCTTTGAAAAGATTTTTTAAAAACTGGCAAAACTGCAGCTAGACTAACCAAGAAAAAAAGAGAGATCTCAAATAAATAAAAACTATAAATGAAAGCAGAGACATTACCATAGCTTCTACAGAAACACAAAGGATCATAAAAGACTACTATAAACAATTATAAATCAAAACATGGAACACCTAGAAAAATGGATACATTCCTAGGAAGATATAACCTACCAATACTAAATTATAAAGAAGTAGAATAGACAGATTATGAACAAGGAGACTAAGTTCAGTAATCAAAAACTCCCCAACCAAGAAAAGCACAAGACCAGATGGTTTCACGGGTGAAGCATTTAAAGAATTAATGCCAATCCTTTGTCATCTCGTCCAAAACACTGAAGGGAAGGAAGACGCCCAAATTCACTTTTCAAGGCAGACATTATCCAGATACCAAAGCCAGATAAGAACACTGCAGGAGAAGAAAACTTCAGACCAGAATCCCCAACTAATACAGTTGAAAAATTCTCAACCAAGTATTAGGAAAGTGAATTCAACAGCATATGAAAGGGTCATAGACTATAATAAGTGGGATTCATCCTGGAATGCAAGAGTGGTTCAGCCAAACCTGTGCATGTGATATACCAAATTAATAGAATGAAAGGGAGATGCTGTACAGTCATCTCAATAGGTGCAGAGAAAGCATTTGACAAAATTCAACCTCCTTTCCTGATACAGCAGCTCAACAAATGAGGTGTAGAAGGAATGCAGCATAATACGGTAAAGGCTATAAATGACAGATCTGAGGCTGATGTCACCCTCGGCGGTGAGGGGCAGGGAGGCCCTCGGCTGGCATCATACTCCATGATGAGGGACGGAGAGCATTTCCTATAAGACCAGGAGCAAGGCTTGGGTGTCCACTGTCACCGCTCCTATTCTACATAGTACTGGAAGTCCTAGACAGTCATCGGGCAAGAAAAAGAAATGAAAGTCTTCCAAATAAGAAAGGAAGAAGTAAATATGGTCTTACATAGAGAGAACCCTAAAGACTTCATTTAAAAGCAGAACTAATAAACTCAGTAAGATGGCAGCGTACGAAATCAGTTTCTTTTCTAGGCACCAACAGCAAACTCTCTGAGAAAGCAAGCAAGCAATCCCATTCAAAGTAGCATCAGAAATAATAAATGCTTGGGAATAAATTTAACCCAGGGGACGACAGATCTGTACACTGAAAATGATACAGATATTGATAAATCTGAAATAAATGGGAGATAGGTAAATGGAATCATAGTCTGTGTTCAAAGATCAGAAGACTTAATATTGTTAGCATATCCATACTACCAAAAGCCATCTATACATTCAATGCAATTCCTGTCAAAATCTCTTAACATGTTTCGTAGAAATAGAAGAAACAGTTCTAAAATTGGCATGAAATCCCAAGAGTCTAAATAGCGCAAGCAGTCTTGAGAAAGAAGAGCAAAGCTAGAGGCATCACACCTCCTATTCTACCCATTCTATGAAGCTGTAGTCATCAGAGCACTGTGGAACTAGCAAAACAAGCAACCATGAGGGTCTCTGGAACAGAACTGAAAGTTTAGAAATAAACCCACACATATAAGGTCAACTACCACTTGACTTCATTAAATGGTTCTGGGAAAAATAGATATCTTTATGCTAAAGAAGGAAACTGTACCCTATCGTTCCCCATGTACAAAATTAACTAAAAATGGTTTAAAGACTTAAATGTCAGACCCGAAGCCATCCAAATCCTAGAAGAAAACATCGGGAAAGATTCCTCAACATTAGGTCTTGATGATGATTTGGGGATATGACAGCAAAAGCACAAACAGAAGCAAAAATAAATAAGAGGGACGATATCAAGCTATTAATAAAGTGCTTCTGCGTGGCAAAATAAGTGATCAGCGACATGAAAAAGCAGTCTATGAAATGGGAGAAAATATGTGCAAATTATATACCAGCTACAGGGTTCATATCCAAAATAAACAAGAAATGCATACAACTCAAAAGAAAAATCGAAAGAATTTGATTTTAAAATGGTCGAAGGGCTGGAATACACGCATGCTTTTCTCATGCTTCGCTGTATTGTGCTTCACAAATATTGCTTTTTATTTTTCAGATTGAGTGTTTGTAGCAAACCTGCACCGAGTAGGTCTCTTGGTACCATGTTCCCAGCAGCACTGCACTGGTCTCATCTGGCTGCGCTGGGTTTCGCTGTGGCACGTGGGGTCTTTAGTTGCAGCCTGTGAGACTTAGTTCCCTGACCAGGGATCAAACCCAAGCCTCCAGTGTTGGGAGCACAGAGTCTTAGCCACTGGGCCACCACGGAAGTTCTAGCATTACCTTTTAATTAAGGTGTGTACATTGCTTTTCAGACATAATACTGTTGCATACTTAGACTACAGTGTAGTGTAAACATAATTGGGAAACCAAAACATTTGTGTGACTCACTTTATCGTGATTCTTGCTTTATTGTGGCTGTCTGGAACCAGACCCACAATATCTCCAAGGTATGTCTGTAGACATTTTCCCAAAGAGAGTATACACATGGCCAACAGGTACCTGAGGAGGTGCTCGGTTACGCTAATTATCAGGGAAACGCAAATCAAAATTTCACGTCTGTTACAAGGGCGATGATGAAGAGGGCGTAAGTGCTGATGAAGAGGTGGAGGAAAGGGACTCTCAGGCACTGCTGGTGGGAATATGAATTGTTGCAGCCACTGTAGAAAACAGTCTGGAGCTTCCTCAAAATCTAAAAACAGATCTACCATACCATCCAGTAATTCCATTTCTGGGTATATAGCTAAGGGAAATAAAACCACTGTCTTGGAGAGGTGTCTGCACCCTCGTGTTCATTGTAGCGTGATTTACAATTAGCTGAACATGGAACCAGCTTCAGTGTCTATTGATGGATGAATGAATAAAGAAATGTGACATATCATTTGACCCCTCCCTAACTCTCTGTTTGTCTCCTCCTACTCTTTCCCAGTTTCCTGTGATTTCAATACAATACACACACACACACACACACACACACACACACACACACACAGACATGTTATTCAACCATAATAAAGGAGAAAATCCTTCCATTTGTGACAACATGGATGAAACTTGAGGGGCTTATGCTAAGTGAAATAAGTCAGAGAAAGATAAATACCATATGACCTCACTTATACGTGGAATCTGAAAAAACAAGCAAACTTATAGAAACTAAAAATAGACAGATGGTTGTCAGGGGCAGGGGTTAAAGGAAATGAGTGGAGGTGGTCAAAGCTTATAACCTTCCAGTTATGAGAAGTCAGCTGTGGGATCTCATGTATAGTGTTGTGACTGTCGTTAATACTCTTTAGCATACTTGAAAATCACTGAGAGTGGATCCTTAATGTTCTCACCACAAAAAAATGTAACCAGCGGAAGGATGGATGTGTTAACTGATCTCTAATCATTTCGCTTCCCTGGTGGCTCAGAGGTTAAATCGTCTGCCTCCAATGCGAGAGAGCCGGGTTTGATACCTGGGTTGGGAAGATCCCCTGGAGAAGGAAATGGCAATCCACTCCGGTATTCTTGCCTGGAGAATCCCATAGACGGAGAAGCCTAGTAGGTTACAGTCCACGAGGTCGCAAAGAGTCGGACACGACTGAGCAACTTCACCTCACCTCACCTTCACCTCACATGTATATATATGGATCTTCCCTGGTGCAGACAGTAAAGAATCTGCCTGCAATGCAGGAGACCTGGGTTTGATCCTTGGATTGGGAAGATCCCCTAGAGAAGGGAGTGACTACCCACTCCAGTATTCTTGCTTGGGAAATCCCATGGACAGAGGAGCCTGGTGGGCTACAGTCCATGGGATTGCAAAGAGCTGGACACTACTGAGCAACTAACACACGCATAGTGTGTATATATTTATAAATACATATATGCAATCATTTGACATGTCAGTTATATCTCCATAAAGTTGGGAAATTAGCAAAAACAGAGATGTTTGTGAGCTGTAAAGTTTTAAAAAATGTTTAAAAGATGTTTTTAATTCTTACTATTATCTGCTTAGATAGGACACACAGAGCTGAAAGTACAAATTAGATGATATATTCTGAGCACCAAAGTGATAGAATGTGTGTGCATACAGTTAAGCACTTAGGGCTGGTGTTTACAGTGAAATGGACCCCAAGGGGGAATTCTGTGGGACAGGAGTAGGGAGGGTGCAAATGAAGAAAGAGTGGGGGGGGGGGCGGTGTGTTTAGAGACCAGTGAATTCCATTGAAATCACAGGAAAGTGGAAAAGAGGAAGAGGAGACACACCCTGAGAGTTAGGGAGGGGTCAAAAGCTGTAGACCTGACCCAGGAACAGAGAGGTCAGTATGAACGTAGGATAAAGTCTGGGTTTGACTCTTAAAACCTTAGCAGGAAGCTCAAGCTCTATTTAGGGATGAATCTGTGGCCATGGGCTGCCAGAAACAGAGAAACACCGTGGGTGCGGGCACTCACACGAGCGTGGACATGTGTCTAGTGAAACGCTGTGAATGCGGGTGTTCAGACAAGCGTGGACATGTGTCTAGTGAAACACCGTGGGTGCAGGGACACGAACGTGGATGTGTGTCTAGTGAAACGCCATGGATGCAGGCGCTCACACGAGCGTGGACATGTGTCTAGTGAAATGCCATGGGTGCAGGCACTCACACGAGCGTGGACATGTGTCTAGTGAAACGCTGTGGATGCGGGTGTTCAGACAAGCGTGGACATGTGTCTAGTGAAACACCGTGGGTGCAGGCACACGAGTGTGGACGTGTGTCTAGTGAAATGCCATGGATGCGGGCGCTCACACGGGCATGGATGTGTGTCTAGTGAAATGCTGTGGGTGCGGGCGCTCACACAAGCATGGACGTGTGTCTAGTGAAACACCGTGGATACAGGCGTTCATATGAGCGTGGACGTGTGTCTAGTGTGTACACCAGTGTAAACCTGCTGTCCAAGAGTGGTTCCTTACAGTGGCCCCCTTCCCTCCTGATGCTGCTCGTGATGAAATGATGGTGTCGGCACCAAATGAAAGCATCGTCAGGGCCTTGGCCAAGGTTCAGGAGACGAGCAGGTGTATGAAGGAGCCAGGGGCGGGACATTAAAGAAAAGAGTTTATAGAATGTGATGCATCTGGGTGAGGAGTAGAAGGAGAGCGTGAGTCCTGATACCCTGCCAGAGAAACGGGTCATAGCAGTGACAGCGATTGAAGAAACAGGTAGACAGGAAGTCAGAAATGCCGAGGATGAGGAGAGCGAGCATCAGTTTGTGCGGACTGTCGAGTGGTAGGGGTCAGTGAGCACGCAGGCTGGTTTATCACTCCTGTGCTGGGTGCTGACGTGAAATAGTTATCATCACGTTTACAAGACGTTCACAGACCGTGCTCAGCCCTGTGGGGCCGAGTGGAGATGGTGTGAATTACGGAGTGTGTCCTGGAATCCTCGTGCCAAATAGAGATCACCTGTCCATACGTTCCCTTCCTACACAGAACAAGTGAGCAAACACCCAGATACCCTCTCTCATGGCTCCAAGCCCTGTGCACATCAAGGATCCAGTGGCAGGCGTTTCTCTCGGCTTTGGACTGGGTCTGTTTTCATGTCAGAAAACATTCTCAAGATTTTTGTTACCTTGGACCTTCCAGCTGAGAGCTCAGCGCCTGACGAATAGAAGCTGACCTTGCTCATTGCTCAGTTTGTGCCTGTCTGTGACCTCATGGGCCACCTTTGCTTGATAAGTTGCAAGAAAAGCAAATTCAAATATTACTGATAGTTGTAACATCAGGGTGCAATTGTGGAAATGTGCACATATATGAATGTATGAATGAGCACATAGACACCTGTATAAATGTTTATGTGGACTGTATATACATGAATACACATACACCCATACACATCCAAGGCAGTGCTGTGCTTAAAATTCAGACATCTTAATGAGTTCTTGAGTTCAGCATTCTCCATTCACATATTTCCCACACACGTCACCTCCCTCGTGTCTCTCTGAAGCCCTTTTCAGCTGTTTCCCTTGGAAAGAAGAAAGACCTGGTGTCCTAGGACCACCCAGCATTGAAGAGGCGACAGGCCATCAGGGCAGAAACTAGATTCCCAGTGTCTTATAGACTTCTTGGCTTTATCTTCATTTAGCTTTCCATCTTCTCACTTCTTAAGAACCAACCTTTCCCTGATGGCAAGGCTACAAGGTGAGCAGCATTTTCTCTTTTCAAATACAGTAGGCATCTCCCATTAAACATTTGCTTTCATTAAAAATAAATCAGAAGCTACCTTTGGGTCTAAAGCCAGTGCTTATTCACTGTGAGGCTTTCAGATCCTAACAAACACATAGATGGCCATAATTTTACTGTTATATTTTTGCTATTTTACTGTTATTTACTATTTGCTATTACTATTTGGATAATTTTACTACATTTATCCAAATATTTGCACTGTCGTTTTTCTTTTTGCCCATACCATCAGCCCTAAATCATCAGGGGTAATTTTACTTATTAAAAAGTGGAGAGATTTTAGGGGATTGGTTCAAAATCTTCAACAGAAAGCAGGACTGAGGAAAAGCAACAGTCCCCTTGCCCAGTTCAGTCTGTGCCTCACTCACACTGAGTTCCTCTTGAGCCCACACTTCTGGGTGATAGAATTGGTTTAATTCAACCTTGTAAACAAAAGGAGGAAACTCGGTCTAATAATCAGCAAATAGGGTCATTGGGAGAGTATGTGAGGTTTTTCTTCTCTTGCTTACTGGATTCCTGTATCTCTCAGCTTACACCCTTTCTTTGTGGGCTTGAACAAGACACTTTTATAAATCACCATTAGCCTGTAATCTAGCTGACTTTGGAAAGTCCCTTATTTCATAGACTCATGAAATGTTGTAGCTAGAAAGAGCCCTAGAGGGCCTCCCTTCTCGGTTTACTGGCTGAGGGGGAAGAGCGGGAGGTAAGAGATTCGCTCAAGATAATCCAGCTCTTTAACAGCGAGCCGGGGCTATCCGTTTTCAGCTCTCAGATGCTGACGCTCCCACCACTGAGCCACACTCCGAGTCTCAGTCTGCGTGGAACTTTGGAAAGTCCCTTATTTCATAGACTCATGAAATGTTGTAGCTAGAAAGAGCCCTAGAGGGCCTCCCTTCTCGGTTTACTGGCTGAGGGGGAAGAGCGGGAGGTAAGAGATTCGCTCAAGATAATCCAGCTCTTTAACAGCGAGCCGGGGCTATCCGTTTTCAGCTCTCAGATGCTGACGCTCCCACCACTGAGCCACACTCCGAGTCTCAGTCTGCGTGGTCTAGCATCCACGCCACCCGCAGCCTCTCCGGCCCTGTCAGGAGGATTGCTGCTTCACAACCTAGGAGGAGACCCCGTCTAAAGTCCACCCTGTCGATGCAGCTGAGTCCTGGGTTAGGAATCCCACGGATGTCTTCTGTGGAGGATCATCAAGGCTTTTGTTCTGCTCAGTTACCCGGTCGCGGCCGACTCCTTGTGGCCCCGTGGACTGCAGCGAGCCAGGCCTCCCTGTTCTTCACCATTTCCAGGAGCTTGCTCAAACTCATGTCCACTGAGTCGATGATGCCATCCAACCATCTCATCCTCTGTCACCTCCTTCTCCTCATTCCTTCAGTCTTTCCCAGCAGCAGGGTCTGTTCCAGTGAGTCAGCTTTTCACATCTGGTGGCCAAAGTATTGGAGCTTCAGCTTCAGCATCAGTCCTTCCAATGAATATTCAGGACTGTTTTCCTTTAGGATGGACTGGTTGGATCTCCTTGTAGTCCAAGGGACTCTCAAGAGTCTTCTCCAACAACACAGTTCAAAAGCATCAATTCTTCAGCATTCAGCCTTCTTTATGGTCCAATTCTCAGATCCATACATGATCACTGGAAAAAACATAGCCTTGACTAGACAGACCTTTGTTGGCAAGGTGATATCTCTGGGGTTTTTTGTTGTTTTTTTTTTTAACATACCATCTAGGTTTGTCATAGCTTTTCTTCCAAGGAATAAGCGTCTTTTAATTTCATGGCTGCAGTCACCATGTGCAATGATTTTGAAGCCCAAGAAAATAAAGTCTGACAATGTTCCCATTGTTTCCCCATCTATTTGCCATGAAGTGATAGCACTGGATGCCATGATCTTCATTTTCTGAATGTTGAGTTTTAAGCCAACTTTTTCACTCTCCTCTTTCACTTTCATCAAGAGGCTTTTTAGTTCCTCTTCACTTTCTGCCATAAGGGTGATGTCATCTGCATATCATGATCTTCATTTTCTGAATGTTGAGTTTTAAGCCAACTTTTTCACTCTCCTCTTTCACTTTCATCAAGAGGCTTTTTAGTTCCTCTTCACTTTCTGCCATAAGGGTGATGTCATCTGCATATCTGAGGTGATTGATATTTCTCCCGGCAATCTTGATTCCAGCTTGTTCTTCATCCAGCCCAGCGTTTCTCATGATGTACTCTGCATATAAGTTAAATAAGCAAGGTGACAATATACAGCCTTGATGTACTCCTTTTCCTATTTGGAACCAGTGTGTTGTTTCATGTCCAGTTCTAACTATTGCTTCTTGACCTACATACAAGTTTCGCAGGAGGTAGATAAGGTGGTCTGGTATTCCCATCTCTTTCAGAATTTTCCACACTCTGTTGTGCCACACAGTCAAAGGCTTTAGCTTAGTCAATGAAGCAGAAGTAGACACTTTTCTGGATTCTCTTGCTTTGTCTATGAGCCAATGGATGTTGGTAATTTGATCTCTGGTTCCTCTGCCATTTCTCAATCCATCTTGAACAACTGGGAGTTCTCAGTTCACATACTGTTGGAGCCTAGCTTGGAGAATTTTGAGCATTACTTTGCTAGCATGTGAGATGAGTGCAATCGTGCAGCAGTTTGAACATTCTCTGGCATTGCCTTTCTTAGAGATTGGAATGAAAACTGACCTTTTCCAGTCCTGTGGCCACTACTGAGGTTTCCAAATTTGCTGGCATATTGAGTGCAACACTTTCACAGCATCATCTTTTAGGATATGAAATAGCTTAACTGGAATTCCATCACCTCCACTAGCTTTGTTCACAGTAATGCTTCCTAAGGCCCACTTGACTTCACATTCCAGGATGTCTGGTTTTAGGTGAGTGATCACACCTTCGTGATTATCTAGGTCATGAAGATCTTTTTTGTATAGTTCTTCTGTGTATTCTTGCCACCTCTTCTTAATATCTTCTGCTTCTGTTAGGTCCCTACCATTTCTGTCCTTTATCGAGCCCATCTTTGCATGAAATGTCCCCTTGGCATCTCTAATTTTCTTGAAGAGATCTCTAGTCTTTCCCATTCTGTTGTTTCCCTCTATCTCTTTGCATTGATTGCTGAGGAAAGGTTTCTTATCTCTCCTTGCTGTTCTTTGGAACTCTGCATTCAGATGGGTATATCTGTCCTTTTCTCCTTTGCCTTTAGCTTCTCTTCTTTTCTCAGCTATTTGTAAGGCCTCTTGAAACAATCATTTTGCCTTTCTGCATTTATTTTTCATGGGAATGGTTTTGTTCTCTGCCTCCTATACACTGTTACGAACCTCATTCCGTAGTTCCTCAGGCACTCTGTCTATCAGATCTGATCCCTTGAATCTATTTGTCACTTCCACTGAATAATCATAAGGGATTTGATTTAGGTCATACCAAAATGGCCTAGTGTTTAGGTCATACCTAAATGGCCTAGTGGTTGTCCCTACTTTTTTCAATTTAAGTCTGAATTTGGCAATAAGGAGTTCATGATCTGAGCCACAGTCAGCTCCTCATCTTGTTTTTGCTGACTGTTTAGAGCATCTCCTTCAACTGCAAAGAATATAATCAGTCTGATTCCAGCATTGACCATCTGGTGATATCCATGTGTAGAGTCATCTCTTGTGTTGTTGGAAGAGGGTGTTTGCTGTGACCAGTGTGTTTTCTTGGCAAAACTCTATTAGCCTTTGCCCTGCTTCATCTTGTACTCCAAGGCCAAACTTGCCTGTTACTCCAGGTATCTCTTGACTTCTTGCTTTTGCATTCCAGTCCCCTGTGATGAAAAGGACATCTTTTTTTTTTTTTTTGTTGGTGTTATTTCTAGACTGTCCTGTAGATCTTCATAGAACTGTTCAACTTCAACTTCTTCAGCATTAGTGGTTGGGGCATAGACTTGGATTACTATGATATTGAATGGTTTGTTTGGAATCAATCAAGATTATTCTGTTGTTTTTGATATTGCTCCCAAGTACTTCATTTCAGACTCTTTTGTTGACTATAAGGGCTGCTCCATTTCTTCTAGGGGATTTTGCCCACAGTAGTAGTTATAAAGCTCATCATCGCTGCACCTGCGTCCTCATTTTTTGACCAAGCTCGCTTTGTGTAGCGGGGGGAAAGATCAGACACCTGCTTTCACATCACACTAGCTGAATGCCCACAGTCGTAGAGGATCAGTGTCCAAGGGGACTCTCATTGGCCTGACTTGGGTCACGTGGAGCGCCCTGTGTCCAAAAGGTCTGTGTTTCCTGGTCACCTGGCGATGGTGAGCCTAGAGGGCCCTGGCTAAACCAAATGGAATATGTTCCTTAATAGGAGAAAAGTTCTCTTGTGATACATCCAAGTTCCTAGAAGTAGGACAAAGCCGTGTCCTGCAGGCAGAAACAACTATCTGCTTCAGGCGTCAACCGCGCACTTGCGCAGTAAGCTTTCACGTGATGGCGAGCATCGTGGATATGACAGTGTGAACGCGATGGCCGTTGTCTCTTCCAGAGAGGGGTGAATTTCTCCCTGGCAGGCATTTAGTCTTCTGGCAAGTGAGCTGGAGCTCGTCTTGGCTTTAGGCTCTGTTGGGGCCAGCCTCGCGTGCTCATCACTCTAGAGTCATCCTTCTAAGCTATTACCCTTTTGGCGTCTCAGCTGAGTCTCAGGAGAGTTGAACAAGGTCTCGTTCCTCTGGCTGGTTGGAAACCAACCTCCTGCTAGTCTGCATCCTTCAAAATTCTCTCCCCAGAAGAGCTATTTTGGCTAAGGCTTGAGTATGAGTTGCTCAGCGTGCAGCTAAAAGCTAGAGGGAAGCTCTCCAAGTGTTTCTGGAGTTCTTTTGTTATGCAGCTTCTTCAGTACCATGCCTCACAACTCCTGCCTTATCCGGCACCCAGATCTCAGTTGCCTCCCCTCATCTTCTCTCTGCTTAGACTCCACTCCCCTGAGCTGCACCCTGAGAAGTGCCCACAGGCAGAAAGCCAAGAGAGCTCCAGTCCCAGCTCCTTCGGTCTCGCATGGTCTGTGGTCCAGTGCCTGCAAGTGTGGCCTCCAGACCTGGTCCAGGTTTACTGTTGCTTACGTCCATTCATCTTTTAGGGCCAGGTGTGATGTGTAACTGAAGCACACAGATTTGATCCATCACCATGCCTGCTCTGTGTGCAAAGCTACTTTATATTCACAGAAGGTTTCCCCGACACGCTGAGGACAATGGGTTACGGAAGCTGGTAATTCAATCTGCAGTCAGTCCTTTAGTGAAAAGAGAATAATTGCTTTCTAATTTATCTATACTTCTGTAAATTCTCATATTTAGTTATCTCTTTATTTTCTTTTAAATGGAGATGTGGTCATCCTTTGAAACAACTTTGAAATAAGAGAAAGAGAAGTGGACTTAGAATCACAACATCTTGGTTCAAATCCCAGTGGACCTCAACATCCTTGGGCTTGAGTTGGTTGTAAAACGGGGTAAAATTACCACTTTTCAGAGCGGTAATGATAATGTTGAGAATGTTTTCCAGATTCTTGTTATTTTCTGTCAATTGTAGTATAGAAGACTAGACAAATTTAGAATTAGGTAACACGTAAGCATAGTCTTGAAATAGCTTTTTTCTGTTGGGCAAAATGTAATATTAATAGAAAGTTTGAACATAAAGCATTTCAGAGCAGCCAAAAAAAATGATGATTTAAAAGGAAGACAGTAACTTTAAAATATGTCTGTTAGCACTTGGCTTTGCTTTAGAGAAGTTTGCTTTGCTTGCTTTGCTTCTTTATTAATCCCTGAGTCATAAAATCTGAGCCTTTGTAAAAGAAAAGGAAAGCAGAAGGGAAAAACGTGTGCAAAAGCATTTGTGTATTTGACTTTTGAATCTCAAGTGTTTAACGGTTTCATGATCCAGGTTTATAACTTGTTGAGAACAATAGACTAACTATTTTAAGCACACTGGCTTTGCTAAAGATTAACTTTTTACACGCCTGGCAAGTATGGTCAAATTTGAGCTTTGAGGGTAAGAGAGAGGAATATTGCCAATCACTGCCTGTGTTCGAGATTTTTAGTAACACACTAACCATCTTCAGTGAGTGTGTTATGTTCTTTTGCAAACAATGTGATTTAAAAACCATATCTTAGTGCACATACTCCTAGAGAAAAGTGAAATAAGTGGGCCTTGAGAAACAAAAACTTCACTTACTTTTCATAGTGCTTTGGATTCATTTTAGATTCTCATTGAAATAAAATATTGAGAAATATTTTAAAAAATGAATATTGAGAAAGATAAAATAGTTAAGAATCCTCATCCTAATATACATAGGCTGACCTGGATTCCAAAAGTGCTTTAATTCACAATCATTCTATCTGATTTGAAAATTTTATAATTACTTAATTTCTTTTTGGACTTTGGCGAGATAGCTCAGCAGTCAAGAATCCACCTGCAGCACAGGAGACTTGGAGACATGAGTTCAATCCCTGGGTCAGGAAGACCTGGAGAAGGAAATGGCAATCCACGCCAGCAGACTTCCCAGGGGCCTGGGGGCCTGGAGTCCACAGGGTTCCAAAGAGTCAAACACAACTGAGTGACCGGACAACAGTGACACACTTCTTTTTAAGTCATAGCATCAGTCTTAAAGACATTTTATTCCAGCAAGAAGTTGTGCACCATTTTGTTAATCTTAAAAAGAACATTATAAACACACACACACATAAACAGACACTGAAACACTTTACACATTCATTTATGGGTCTTCCCATACACATTCTCAAATAGTATAAGGCATAATAGGAAAAATAATTATATGTATACATATATAGATTCTCTTTCTACGTACTTCTCCATTGTAGCTTCAGGGCAAATATTTGTCTTAAAAAGCATGTGCTTTTGTATTAGGTCTGTCTATACCTATAAGTTTATAATATTATCTTAGGAAATATTTAGTGTTTAAGATTTGTTCTCAGCAGACTCGAAGGTAATAGGATGTTGTACAAATTAAATCTGTTTGCACAGCATCGATCGCCATTTCATCAGGCACATCCCATGTGTCTTTTTTCTAATTAAAATGGTTGACTGACTTTGGCTAATGATTTGTTATTAGCCAAAATGATTCTCTTTGCCCTGTTGGTTTTCCACCAGCAGCACCTCAGAAGGCGGCTTCAGGTGTGTGGGTCTGACAACCTGGTATCCGTGTATTGTGATGCCAGCCGCCTTGTCTGCCTTCCCCAGGGGCTCATCACAGGTCTGTGTGGCCGGTGCTCGTGTCTCCCTGGCACGCGTGGGTGGGGCAGCCACCTCTGCGAGGTGTTCACAGCCGGGAGTCGTGCTGGCCTCCAGGGTGTTAGCAGAGGACCCGGAGTGCCTGGACCGTTTGGGAGGTCATGTGATAGAAGCATCTCCGGTGGATGCATGGCATCCGCTTGCTTCCAGAACAGACCAGAAGGAGGTGAAAGGACCCACCACTGACTTCTCCGCGGTGTGTCTGCACATGGATTACCTCCCGGCATCATGGGAAAGAGCGGGCAGAAGGCGCCGTTTGCTTTACGAGAGCCGGTGTCTCACACCAAGGAGCTTTGTTTGAAGATTAACAGTCTAGACTTTGGTCTTCGCTGGGGTTTTCCAACTCTTCTTTTTTTTTTTCCCTAAAGTCACTGAACTCCTTCTTCAAAAGAAATCTTCATCTGACTCCCAATATATAAAACAGATGAGCGCTTTAATTCACCTCTGGATGGGAGGGTCCAAGGTCTTTCCCTGTTAGGCCTTCAACGCTTCCCTGGCCCTGAGAAAACCCTCGCCCCTTTGAGGCTCCGTGAAGCTAGTCTGAAAACCACAGCCCAAACAGACCTGGAGGTTGTCTGTTGGCCACAAACATTCCCGCTTATATTGCATTTGAAGGGAGTCCTGAACGTCCTGCCACAGTTTTAGAAGGCTTTGTTTTTCTCGATGATAAGGAGGTACCGTGGTGCAGGAGTGAAGGCCCCCGTACTGATGGACTTGGAGCATGTGGTCTGATTTCCAGGACTTTGCCCCCGCCGTCTGTAAAACGAGGATGGCCAGACAGTTGTGGACGATACCTGGAGATCTTTGGCTGAAAGATTCCATCTCCATGTGTGCGTGCTTAGTCGTGTCCGACTCCGTGCAAACCCATGGACAGTAACCCGCCAGGCTCCTCTGTCCGTGGGATCTCCCGAGCGAAAATACTGGAGTGGGTTGCCATTTCCTCCTCCAGGGGATCTTCCCTACCCAGGGATCAAACATGGGTCTCCAGCATTGCAAGCGGATTCTTTAGCACTGAGCCACCAGGGAAGCCCCTCCAACTCTATGGAACGGGACCAAAGGGGGCTGTTGCTGTCTGACACATCCCAATACAGACATGTCTCTGGGTCGCTCCAGCGACAGCTTCTCAGGTCCGCTCGGCTGTAGCCAGGGTAGGGTGACCCCTGCCCTGGTAGTAAGAGCAGCTGTGTCTGCAGGAGAAATGCCTGCAGATAAGGTTCCCATCAGCAACGTCCTATGAGCTTACAGTCTTGAGGCTTCCTCTCCGGTACCTTGGGCTAGACACGGGTTTGAAGTCCTGTTTTTGTTTTTTTTTAATTTCCACTTTATACTGGAGCATAGTTGATGAACAGTGTTGCGTTGGTTTCAGATGTTACAGCGAAGTGATTCAGTCATGCACATACATGCAGCCATTCTTTTCCAGATTCTTTGCCCATTTAGGTTATTACAGAGTATTGAGCAGTGTTCCCTGGGCTGTACAGTAGGGCCTTGTGTGGTGCGTGTCAGTAAATTAACACCACGCTGGCAGGTAGAGACGCCTGGGTTAGGAGCAGAGGGAGCCACGTGCTGGAGCTCGGCGGCCAACTTTCCACGTGTCCTCCCAGCTCCACGGATGCGGCAGCGTCATCTCGGGAGCTTGGAATGGCTGTGGGGGAGCTATTTACACTTGCAAATCAGCCAGTGCTGTAAACTGGGGCTTTGTTCTCCCTGAGAGCTGTTTCCCCAGCACAGGGAGCGGAGGGATTCGAATCACAGACCCAGCGCTGCTCCTCAACACCACTTTCCGCCTCCATGTTTTCATCTCTTAGCCTCCGGAGACAATACCTGCTCTGTCTCGCGGATTTGCTGTGGAGGCCAAGTGCATGTGAAGGAAGCTTGGAAGTGAAAATGGCTGCAGGGGACGTGGCGGCGCTGTCATTTCCAGCACTGACTGGAGAGACCGAGAGAGAACGTGATGAGCACGGGCTGAGCCTGTTTTCCTGCATTAAACAGAATGAGTGTCATCAGAGCAGAGCTTCTAAATGTAAAATTAGATCTTGCTTTTAAGGAATCATAAATATCAGGCATAGGTGGTAGTGCTTTTAAAGCCAGTCTTTAAAAATGGAACTGCGGACTCCTAAAGGACAAACAGCTGCCTCACTTCCCAGGGCTGGAACCACTGGGTGCTGAAGGGGTTCTGCTGGGCTCCAGCCTCCAAGATGCCCTGATTCTAGCCCCAGGGATACTGCTGGTTGCTGGAATTGCCACAACACAGCACAGCTGAGGGGCTGGGAATGGCTTTCTCCTTAAGGGAAGGTGCAGGAAGTTAGACGGTCTCTGACATTGTGGGTCACGTGTTCCAGGCAGTCGAGGATCTGCATGAAAAGGTGTCCATGGATAATTCTAGCCCTGCTGGAAATTCCTCCAGGGGCTTTCCAATTACACCTAAAAGTACACCCCACAGTAAAGCAACGTAGAGAAAAATGATTATTATTAATAAGATAATGGCATAAAATCTCTACCAAGTATACTTCAAAGAATGTGATCTTGTTCACCTCTTGAAGAGAGGATGGGACTCCTCTCTTGACCCTTATCTCATGTTCCGCAGCTGTATTTTATTGCTGTTTTCGTTGCTATTTAGTCACTAAGTTCTCTCTGACTCTTTTGCTATCCCTGGACTGTAGCCCTTCTCTGTCCATGGGATTCTCCAGGCAGGAATACTGGAGTGGCCTGCCATTTCCTTCTCCAGGGGATCTTTTCGGACCAGGGACTGAACCCATGTCTGCTGTACTGGCAGGTGGATTCTTAGAGCCACCAGGGAAGCCCACATTTAGTTATAATCTTTCTCTTTTATTTTTGTGGACCAGAACTGTGGATGATGTTGCCCAAGGCCTCTATAGTTATTGGGTCAAAATATTTTCATGAATGATGCAGAGGCAGACATGAATCTTTTATTTTGTACTCTAATCATAAGCTAGATTTATCCCTTTGAAATTGTTTGCCTTGGTATTTTTAACCTCTTTATGGCTCATAAACATACTGTAATGGTTAAGAGAACAGGCTGAAGCATTAGAACTGTCTTGGTATTCCAGCTGTATACCTGCTGTTCCCCTGACTTTGTTCAAGTTTCTTATTCTTTCTAAGCCTCTGTTTCATCAGCCAGCAAATAAGGCCAAGAATAGCCTTTCTTCCCTGAGGCTGTTCTGAAAATTACGCGAAAGCAGAGCTCAATTAATGTAAAGGCCTTAAACAATGAGCTGAATTATGATTTTCTCTGGGTATATGCACAATACTGGATTTGCTGGATCATATGGTAATTTGGTGTTGGAGAAGACTCTTGAGAGTCCCTTGGACTGCAAGGAGATTCAACCAGTCCATTCTGAAGGAGATCAGCCCTAGCATTTCTTTGGAAGGAATGATGCTAAAGCTGAAACTCCAGTACTTTGGCCACCGCATGTGAAGAGTTGACTCACTGGAAAAGACTCTGATGCTGGGAGGGATTAGGGGCAGGAGGAGAAGGGGACGACAGAGGATGAGATGGCTGGATGGCATCATGGACTCAATGGACGTGAGTCTGAGTGAACTCTGGGAGTTGGTGATGGACAGGGAGGCCTGGCGTGCTGCGATTCATGGGGTCACAAAGAGTCGGACACGACTGAGCGACTGAACTGAACTGAACTGAACTGAACTGAAGGGTAATTTTCTTCCTAGTTTTTAAAGGAATCTCCATACTGTTGTCCACAGTGGCTGCAGCAATTTACATTCCTACCAAGAGTGCAAGAGGGCTCCCTTTTCTGCACACCCTCTCCAGCGTTTATTGTTTTAGATTTTTTGCTGATGGCCATTCTGACCGGTGTGAGGAGATTGCTTACTGTCGCTTCGACCTGCATTTGTCTAATAATGAGCAATGTTGAGCATCTTTTCAGGTGTTTGTTGGCCAGCTATTGTCTTATTTGAAGAAATGTCTGTTTAGGTGTTCCACCCATTTTTTGATGGGGTTATTAGGGGTTTTTTTTTATATTGAGCTGCATGAGTTGCTTGTATATTTTGGAGATAATTTATTTTGTCAGTTACTTCATTTGCAATTATTTTCTCACATTCTAAGTGTTGTCTTTTCATCTTGTTTATAGTTTCCTTTGCTGTGTAAAAGCTTTTAAGTTTAATTAGGTCCCATTTGTTTATTTTGATTTTTATTTCCATTGCTCTAGTAGGTGGGTCAAAGAGGATCTTGCTGTGATTTATGTCAAAGACTGTTCTGCCTGTGTTTTCTTCTAAGAGTTTATAGCTTCTGGCTGTACATTTAGGCCTTTAATTGATTCTGAGTTTATTATTGTGTGTGGTGTTAGGAAGTCTTCTAATTTGATTCTTCTACACGTAGCCGTGCAGTTTTCCCAGCACCAGTTATTGAAGAGGATGTGTTTTCTCCATTGTCTATTCTTGCCTTCTTTGTCAAAGAAAAGGTGCCCATGGGTGCCTGGGTTTATCTGTGGGTCTTGCATCTTGTTCCATTGATCTGTATTGAAGTTTTTGTGCCAGTACCATACTATCTTGATGACTGTAGCTTTATAATATCGTTTGAAGTCAGGAAGGTTGATTTCTCCAGGTCCATTTTTCTTTTTCAAGATTGCTTTGGCGACTCAGGGTCTTATGTGTTTCCATACAAATTGTAAAATTATTTGTTCTAGTTCTGTGGAGAATGCCTTTGGTAATTTGATAGAAATTGCATTAAATCTGTAGATTGCTCTGGCCAATATAGTCATTTAGTCATTTTCACAATAATAATGGAGCCTGCCAGAAAGAAGAGTCATCCATCCACTTTTGCCCAAGATGAAGGCCTCAGCACAGAGGCATCCCAAGGGCAAGGGGTGGAGGTGGCTTGTCCTAGCACCGTAGGCAGTGAGGGGTGCACTGTCTACAGAGAGTCTAAAAATAAGCAAACCAATGAAATGTCAGTTGGCTCTGATCATCTCATGCCCTGTTGTAAAGAATCTCAGTAAATTAAAATCGTTGTTATTGTTTAGTCACCAAGTCGTGTCCGATGCTTGTGTGACCCCATAGACTGTAGCCCACCAGACTCTTTTGTCCATGGGATTCTCCAGGCAAGAATTCTGGAGTGGGTTGCCATTTCCAGCTCCAGGGATTGAACTCATCCTCCCAACCCTGGGATTGAACTTGCATCTCTTGTGTTGGCAGGTGGATTCTTTACCACTGAGCTACCAGGGAAACCCTCTGGTATTAAAATGCTCCCTAAAAGATATACCTTGCTGATCTAAGCCAAACAGTTGCTGCCGTTACTGTTTTTTATTAGTATGTATTTCAGTTTCAACGTAGCACATTTTATAATTTATAGTTTAGTAAACAGGAATTCACTTGAAAGTCAATTTGGAGAACTCCTGGGTATCCCGTTGGTACCACCATACAGGACTCAGCTGTATACCTCGGTTTCGAGAGCCGGTCCTTAGCAGTCTGAAGGATGGTCAGCGCCTTGAGCACCATTTCTCACCTTGGGGCAGTAAGTAGTTGGCATTTAAATAATTCCGGAGTAAACAAAGATAGCCTGCGGACCACAGTCAAAGAAGCAGAACCTGAGTTACTTCAGCTCTATTATATTATGTGAACTTTCATTTGTGTTTTAAACATAAAACAGGGAAGGCACACGGCAAGTAGCAATATTGTTGTCTGGTTAGTGTGATTTTTAGAGACGTGAAATATACATGTTATGATTATTGTTGGAAAAATTGTTGTTTAGAGGAGGAGAGTGTTAAAAATGCCCCAGCCTGGGGTAAAATAGGGTCCCCGTTGTTAAGTTCAGATGAATGGACGTTTATCATCTGATGTCTCACCATGAAGTTGATTCTACTAGTATTTTCTCTTTATCCTTCCTTTCCGCCCTTCTTCCCAGATGCAGGGTTCCTGCACTGGCAGCAGGCTGTGCACACAAGGTACCCTGAAGCCAGCAGAGAGACCTGACCTCAGCTCAGCCACTCACGGCTAGCGGGGCTGGAGCGCATTGCTGGATCTCTCACCCTCTTTTGCAAAATCCCAATACAGCCTGGAGACAGATAATTAAGTCAGATGCTGTGTGGAAGAGCCCTGCTTTGCAGGCAGGTTCTTTACTGTCTGAGCCCCAGGAAAGCCCCTCCACTGGCACCACACCTGGCGAATATAAGGCTGCCTCCCCCCGTCCTTGCTTCCTTACTTCCCGCACTGGTGTTTCTCCGTGTTTGCCAGTGCGCTCAGGAGTATGATTCACTGACAGTGATATCTACATGATACTTACAAAGCCTTATATACTCAGCAACTAATACATGACTGCTGTTTATGGTCCAGTCTGTCCCTCTGAACCTCTCTTGGCTCCACTCACAAATACAGCAGTTAAACGAGACCATTTCCGAGTTAGAGTTCGGGTCTGAGATGCTGTGTGTGGGCGCGCTTAGTCACTCAGCTGTGTCTGACTCTTGTGACTCCATGGACTGCAGCCCACCAGGCTCCTCTGCCCATGGGATTCTCTAGGCAGGAATGCTGGAGTGGGTGCCCATTCCCTTCTCCAGAGGATCTTCCCAAGCCAAGAATCGAATCCGTATTTCCTGCATTGGCAAGCAGAATTTTTTAACCACTGAGCCATGCGAGAGACCCATGTGCTGTGTAAATCCAGCCAAATGAGGGAAGTCTTCCTTGCACATACAAAGTGGGGAGGGGACTCGCATGGACGCTGCGAGTTCAGGTGTACGTGAATTCCGTATTCTTCTTGGCCGTTGCCAGGGAAGCAGCGTAGTGAAGGAGGCCACCAGCAGTGTGCTGACCCACAGCTTTTACTGGCTTCAGCAGTAAAGGACATCCATGTCTGAAGACAGGAAAGAGGACACGATTTGGTCGAAGTGGGTGATCTCATTTTTGTGGGTAGTTCAACTGATGTTCATAGTGGCACCGAAAAGAGCAACTTTCCCTCAACCTCTCTGTTTCCCCCTTTTATGAAGCTATAGCAGTGTGTAGTGTAGCTAATCTCTAGTTATACCTATCATTAATTTTTTTGGTATTGCCTGTTTTATTGGTTGGTACATTATGTCCAACAGAACAAAGGTTTTTCCGCCTTTGACTTAGTTTATAGGACTTGTTATACAGATCAAAATCAGGTAACACACAGGAAAGCTTTTCTAAACCATAAAGCAGTTGTAATGGTTAAACGTAACGATTAGCATCTTATATCGGGGTTCAGGAAACTGTGACCCACAAACCAGGTCGAGCTCTCCACCTGTTTTTATGCCAACTAGGGGCTATTCGAGTCCCTTCAAGGATTTTAACTTCATGTCGATCTCATGTTTAAGTTCTCCCTGGTGTTGAGTCCAAGTTGTTGCTTCTGTTTCTCGATGCTAGTTCAACATTTGGCCACAAGACATTTGCAGTTTGTTCATCGTCTCACCCCTTCCAGATTTTCTGCAAGTCCTGCCCGAGGGTAGACACTTTACCCTCTGTACTCTGGCTGCTGGGAGGAGTCTTTTTGAATACCACACACGGGGGAAACCTTCAAACGTGCTACATGCCCTGGTACCCCTGTCACAGGTGAGAAAACAGGAGACTCGAGCACTTGGGCCACAGTCTGTCAGCCCACATGGCAGAGCAGGCCTTGAGCCCAGCCAATCTGAGCCCAGCACAAAGGCTGGCCTCCTGTGGCCCACAGCACCCAGCTCCAGCAAGCCTGACTGCTGGGGAGCCCCGAGGATGCATATTTCATGCCCCTGTTAATCCCAGTGTGGTTGATAAAGACCACAGGGTCTCTACCCCCATTGTAGTTTCCAGGCTAAATTGCAACAGTTTTGTTTTTTGTTTTTTGTTTTTTTTAATATATGGAAGTGTTTTCCCATCCCTTCTGAGTTGACCGGGTCTGGCTCAGATGGTAAAGTATCTACGTGCAATGCAGGAGACCCGAGTTCAGTGCCTGGGTGGGGAAGATCCGCTGGAGGAGGGTATGGCAATCCACTCCAGTATTCTTGCCTGGACAATCCCATGGACAGAGGAGCCTGGTGGGCTACAGTCCATGGGGTCACAAGGGGTTAGACACGACTGGGCAACTAACACTATCACTTTCTCCACATCACCACCGCCCTGACCTCTTCCCTGTGTGCACATTCCCTCCCTCCTCGGGGTCCTCACTGAGCTCTGCCCATGCCCTTCCCAGTGGTTCTGGAACAGTGCAGGTTCCTCCCAATCAGCTGGAAGGTGAGGGCTCTACCATCAGAGTCAGCTTTACACCCTCACCCACCAGCTCACTTCCTAGTGGACAACCGAAGCTCCCTACACAGTCGTTGAAGGAATTTTGCCTGCACCATCGGTCCTGTAAATGCTGGCAAGCATTGTTTAAGAAGGGCAGCTATGGAATAGTCACAGGAAAACTGGAATTGAAACCCAAGAGCTGAGGAATGCCAGTGCAGACCCTGTAACTCCGGGTCCTTAAAGCGATCGGTGTGCACAGGCTGACAGGTTGATGGGCCAGAGGCGCTGATGACAGCCAGCCACACTGGAGAGAGGGGACCCTAGCTGGCTATGACCTTCCCCAGGCTCAGTCTGGTGGTGGCCTGCAGGGGAGGTGGGTGGAGGGGATGTGGAGGGGAAGCTCTGGCTTGTGCAACTCACTCAGGTCTGCCCTAGACGGGCACTTCTGAGTCCCCAGAGCTGCAGAAATGGGCTCAGTTAGAATGTGTGGAAGATGCTTGATCAGTGTGGACTGAGTCAGCTATGACTCAGCCGTGGCTGTGTGTGGAGTGTCCCATTGACTCATCGGGCGTATCTCTGCTTCCATCATCTAGAACTAGACGGAGCTGTCTTTTCAGGGCTGATCTCTACATTGATGGACACCTTTGGTATAGACTGAAACTCTGTAGATAGAATTACATGATCTGGTTCTCCAAGAATTTTTTTTTTAATTAATTTCTATTGGAGCACAGTTGCTTTACAATGTTGTATTGGTTTCCACCACAGCAAAGTGAATCAGCTATATGTGTACCTGTATCCTCTCCTTTTCGGATTTCCTCCCGACTCAGCCACCGCCGTGAATTAAGTAGAGTGTTCCGCTGTGCCGCAGGCTCTCGTCACTCACCCAATTCACACAGAGTGTGAGCAGCGCACGTATGTCAACCCGAGTCTCCCAGTTCATCCCAGCACCCCTTCTTCTCCCTTGATGTCCGCACATTTGTTCTCTACATCTGTGTCTCTATTTCTGCTTTGCTAATAAGGTCATGTAGACCATCTTTCTATATTCCTCCTGCATTGACAGGTGGGCTCTTTACTGTCTCAGCCACCAAGGAAGCCCCCTAGATTCCACTTATATTTGTTAATATACAGGTTTTTTGAATTTAATTTTATTTTTAACTGGAAGCTAATTACAGTATTGTACTGGTTTCTGCTGTACATCAGCGTGAATCAGCCACGAGCATACACACATCCCCGCCCTCCTGAGCCTCCCTCCCACTTCCCACGCCGTCCCAGCCCGCTGGGCGGCCGCAGAGCCCCTGGTTTGGGCTCCCTGTGTCACACAGCACATTCCCCCCGGCTGTCTCCGTTACACATGGTGATGTGTGTGTCTCAATGCTGCTCTCTGATTTTGTCCCGCCCTCTCCTTCCCCGACTGTGTCCACCAGTCTGCTCTTCCGGTCCACATCGCCTTTGCTGCCCTGCAAATAGGAACATCAGTACATCTTTCTAGATTCCATATATATGTGCTAATATATGATATTTGGTTTTCTCTTACTTCACTCGGTATAATGAGCTCTAGGCTTGCCCACCTCCTTAGAGCTGACCGACGTGTATTCCTTTTGATATCTGAGTGATATCCCGTTGTATATGTGCTCCGCATCTTCTTTGACCAGTCATCTAGTGACGGGCATCTAGGTGGCTCCCGGGTCCTGCGGCTTTGTCACCTCCTCCGTGTCCGACTCTGTGTGACCCCATGGACTGCAGGCGCCAGGCTCCTGGTGTTTTTCCAGGCAAGAACACTGGAGTGGGTTACCATCTCCTTCTCCAATTCCATGCCCTAAGTATTGTAAATAGTGCTGCGATGGACACTGGGACACATGTGTCCCTGTGAATGTGGTTTTCTAATATGTTTATTTTTCTCTTTGATTTGCTGTACTCTATATGACACTCCCTAAATCCAGGAACAGTTGTAATTTCAAATGTCTCTTCTCATTTTATGTAAGTATTCCTATAACAAGTATTCCCTTGTTAGTCACATTTTGATTTTCAGTTTGGAAAAGGTAATAATAGGTTTAACATGCCGATGTCTGCCTAGCCCGATGGATTAATATTGGAAGTAGCCAGTTAAATAATTCTGCCCTTCCAACTACATTGTATACATTTTTAGCTAATAAACGTGTCGAGGTCCAAATACCCTCGTTAGAAGTTCTTGTGTTCTTTTCTTTCTAGGTTTACCCAATGTGATAAAAGTACTGTAAGTTTCTTTATAATGCTTTGCCAATACATTGAGATTATTCGTGAGGAGAAAAATATACTCAAGATGAATCTGTTTATCTCATGAACTTCCAGGAGCCACATAAAAATTATTTTGATATTTTAATGTTCAATAAAGAATTTTTTAAAATGATAATGAAATAGTCCTGCCCTGCAGATAGATTTGTTTTATTTTTCTAATTCTTTTTTGAATTTGTTACAATACTGCTTCTGTGTTTTGTGTTTTGTCTTGCAACACTATTTTTCTAATCTCTTCTCATTTTATGTAAGTATTCCTATAACAAGTATTCCCTTGTTAGTCACATTTTGATTTTCAGTTTGGAAAAGGTAATAATAGGTTTAACATGCCGATGTCTGCCTAGCCCGATGGATTAATATTGGAAGTAGCCAGTTAAATAATTCTGCCCTTCCAACTACATTGTATACATTTTTAGCTAATAAACGTGTCGAGGTCCAAATACCCTCGTTAGAAGTTCTTGTGTTCTTTTCTTTCTAGGTTTACCCAATGTGATAAAAGTACTGTAAGTTTCTTTATAATGCTTTGCCAATACATTGAGATTATTCGTGAGGAGAAAAATATACTCAAGATGAATCTGTTTATCTCATGAACTTCCAGGAGCCACATAAAAATTATTTTGATATTTTAATGTTCAATAAAGAATTTTTTAAAATGATAATGAAATAGTCCTGCCCTGCAGATAGATTTGTTTTATTTTTCTAATTCTTTTTTGAATTTGTTACAATACTGCTTCTGTGTTTTGTGTTTTGATTTTGGGGAGGTGAGACTCAGACATAGCGGACAGACTTGTGGAAGCAGTCAGTCTGGCGCTCTGGGGCAGCCTGTGGGGGTGGGAGGGAGGTCCGAGAGGGTGGGGACCCGCGTGTACCTATGGCCGACGCATGCCGATGTACGGGGTTGCGAAGAGTCAGACACGACGGGGCAACTGGGCAGCAGTAACGACAGTCCACGGAGGAGCTTTGGTTTGTGTGTTTTTGTCGAGTCCAGCGACACAAAGTCGGCTGGCGACTGTGGTGTGGGAGGCTCCCTCTCTGCAGGCTCTTTCCAGCATGGCTGGGGAGAACCCCCTGCACCCCGGCCTGTTCCTGCGCCCCCGAGTGCCTCGGGTTCGTGGGCCTGACCTTGACGCCATGGGTCTTTGTTGGAATGGTGCCTTTTCTCCAGTATCTGTTGGTGGAAAAGGCAGGAAATAGTGCTCCTAGATGAACAAAACTGGTCAGGCTAATCAGGTGGCAGGTAAATGATTTTTCTTTTAAAGACAGAGCTTGGCAATATGTTTCTGAATGGAGCCATTCACCTCTAATATACTAGACATGAGGAATCCTTCATTTCTGGCATATTCTGTGCATGTCTAAATAAGATACTAGGTTACATAAAATTAGAAAAACATGGCCTTTCTGGTATGGAAAATACAGACATAGATGTACATACATCTATACGTTCTTGTCTCACTGCAAAGTGATGAAATTTGCTTATTTGTTATTTCTCTGAAGCAACATCGAAAGCTTTTTCAGTATTTAAGTTCTGTCCATCAGACTTTCCCAAGGCCTACTTTTTCCAGTTGTTTGTCATCAAAGGTATAAGCTGCAGTGGGAGACCCCTCTTATTTGCTTCTTTTTATCTTTGTAGTTTTTCTTGTGAACAGTCTCAGTAGCCCTTTCTCTAGGAAGCAGTGCAAATCACAAAAATTTGTCTTATTTCAGACAAGTGGCAAGCAGAAGGACTTGAGGCTGTACTGGATTCTGATTTGCTTATAAGTAGGAAATGTGGAACAAGTTATTGGACCTTTTCAAATCTCAGTTTTCGCATCTGTAAAATGACGCTAACTTCTGCCTCCAAGGATTGCTCATTGTAAGGAGTGGAAATAACTTGTGGAAAGTTCAGTCTTGAAGGCTCTCGCTGAATATTAGCTATTATTATTATTAAAATATGAAATGCCCGACACATAGTAGGCATTTAGAAAAGGTGATTTCCGTCCGTCCTGAAGCGCTCCATTATTGCTTAGTTTGGCTTAATCAAGTTGTCGCTCCAGTGACATGTCGGATGACTGAGGATACTCGTGGGAAGCCTTCACTGTGGCTGGTCTTTGATATGTGTCTGTTCCCATTTTATGCATGTTCCTCTGCTACCATCCCTGAAGCTTCTGTCTCCTTGTTTATTTTCCTTTGGTTCTTTGGTTATTTCTTCCTCCTGACTCTCTTTGCCCTTTCTCTGGGCCTCCAGTTCCATCAGATCCTCATTAGTAAGCTCCTCGTGTTATCCAGCAAGGAGTTCAATGAAGTCGTCCTCTTGTAGATCCAGCTTGAAAGATACTGTATCACTGTTCTCTATACAGTACTACGAGGAGGGCATGGTAACTCGCTCCAGTATTCTCGCCTGGAGAATCCCATGAACAGGGGAGCCTGGCGGGCTGCAGCCCGTGGTGTTGCGGAAAGTTGGACATGACTGAGCCAGGCAGCATGCACGCGTGCATACTGTACGGTCCCGTAAAGTACAGAAAAGCACAACCACGTATAGCAGATTCATGCACGGATCAGTGCACACACATGGTAGTGCACGCCAGACGTGTGGATTCATAGTGAGCTTAAAATGTCGAGCTACCTGGTTATTTCTTGTCTTTAAATTGTATTAGAAACTTAAGACACATCTCGTCTAATTCATCACGCATTTGCCAAAAGATGTTTTCTGCCATGTATCTTTTCTCAGACAATTTTCGAAAGGTCTTTGAAAGCTTCCCTCCCCAC
>SJYC01083870.1:0-13229 GCA_006408675.1 Madoqua kirkii | reverse complement strand
ACACCCCCCCACCCCCCGGAGGAAATGTCTCAGTCTTCCTTTCTTTGAACTTTGCTTTTTGGTGTGGCCAGACACTGCATAAATGACTGCCTTACAGACTAAGCACTTGGACTCACTGAAAGCTGTCTCAAGTAGATGGCTTAAAATTTTACCAAGTGCCCCCAAGGCTTTGGGCACATTCAGCCTCCTCGGGCCTCCTGTGTTTGGCATGAGTTGAGTTCTATCCAGTGTATTCTTGGATCGGGGAGTGTTGGAGTGGTCTTCAAGGCCAAGTTAGCGGACTTTCTACAGAATCCTTTAAGACTCCCACCGCCATGCTTACATTCCATGTGGTCATTTTCTACAATGTCTTTGGGTTCAAATTCCTGCCACTGGCTCGTACTAGGTGAAATTCTTGAGCAATTTAAGGTTCAAAGTGGCCCTTGACTTACTTACCCCAAGGAAATAGGACTTGCTAAACCTTGATTTATTTCCCATCACTGTAATACTTCAGAAGGTCCAATTTCTCAACACATGATCACTCAAGAAATTGTATCAACTGCTCTAAAAATTAAGAATTACCCCAATCAGAGGGAGCAAAAATAGGTTTTCCTTTTCTTGCTAGCTTACAGTAATTGCCCTAGTTCCAATTACATCATATATAGCTCCACTTCCAGATGATAATTATTGTGTTTATTATTTCCCAAGAAAGGCCCAGAATGGTTAAAATAACAACAGAGTAGGTCAGGAAGTGTTTCAAGTTTGATGTCAAGTGATCCAAGGTTCACATCTCCTCTCTAGGAATTTCTCTTTTGTGATCTTGGGTCTCTGCAGCCTCTTTAAACTTCATACATTGGTAAAAGCGGGATTATGAGAGTGCCTATCTTCTAGGACTGTTGTAGGGATTAAATTCATTCACTTATTCATCCTAAAAGCATTTATTGAACACCGGGTATGTGCCTAGCATTCTTCTAGGCACTGGGAATACAGCAATGAACATAGCAGAAGGAAACCTCTGCTTTTACGAACCTTACCGCACAGCGGATGCCAGACAGGAAAATCAGTAGAGGCTGGATGTCAGAACGTGAGGAGGGGAGTACGGAGATGCAGTTTTAAAGAACTCAGTAAGATGACGGCAGGAAGGATGCTTGGGCGTCTGGAGAAGAGCATCCTAACTCGGGGCACACAGTGCAGAGACTTCGTATTTGAGGGACAGCCAGAGTCCCTTGATGTGAGAGGAGTTGGCATTGGGCGGGAAAGAGGGGGAGGTGAGGTCAGAGAAAGAATGGGTGGAGAGGGAGGGGGCAGCCGATGGCTATGGGACTTTGCCAGCTGGGGAAGGGGCTTCGTCCCCGATGCGGAGTCAGATGGGAGCCATAAAGTGTTCTATGGAGAGGGGAGCAAGATCTGATTTGTCTTTCATTTACCTTTTGAAAATTGTATTTGTTTTAGGCCATCCTGTGTCTCTGCTGCGGCGCCCAGGCTGTGTCTAGTCATGGCGAGCGGGGGCTACTCTTGGGCGTGAGCGCAGGCTCTAGAATACTCAGGCCTGAGTGCCGTGACGTGTGGGCTCAGCAGTTGTGGTTGGTACACAGGCTCAGTGGTGCTAGTGGTAAAGAACCCACCTGCCAGTGCAGGGGCCTTGAGAGATGTGAGCTGGATCCCTGAGTGGGAAGATTCCATGGAGAAGGAAATGGCAGCCCGCCCCAGTATTCTTTTTCATTTTTTTAGTGTAAAATCCCCTCAACCAAGTGGAGACACCGTGTATTTTTTTTTCTATTTATTTTTTAAATTAATTTATTTATTTGGAGGCTAATTACAATATTGTGGGGGTTTTTGCCATACATCGCCATGACTCAGCCACAGGTGTGCCTGTGTTCCCCATCCTGAATCCCCTCCCTCCTCCCTCCCACCCCATCCCTCAGGGTCACCCCAGTGCACCAGCCCCGAGCACCCTGTCTCATGCATCGAACCTGGACTGCCGATGTGTTTCACATATGACAATATACATGTTTCAATGCTATGCTCTCAAATCACCCCACCCTCGCCTTCTCCCACAGAGTCCAAAAGACTGTTCCACCCCAGTATTCTTGCCCGGAGAAATCCCACGGACACAGGAGCCTGGTGGGCCACGCTCCATGGGGTTGCCAAGAGTTGCACACGACTGAGCAGCCAGCACACACAGGCTGATTCTCAGTGGCGGCATCATCACCGTTACTGACGTCAATGCTGGGCTTGCATTTTAGCTACCACGAGACAAATGCCAGGATGTGGGTTATTAGTGTAAGAGTTGGGGCCCCTGTCGTCTCGTGCCTCAGTTAAATCCGCAGAAGGGGCTGGCGCCTTCAACACCTGGAAGCGTTTCGCTGCGAACGTCATGGGCAGTGTGGTCCAAGCCCCTGGTACTCCATCCGTGCCCCTCCCCTCCCTGCAGCTCCAGCAAAAGCCCTGCTGTTCATTATCCAGGCAAACAGACCCAGACAGAGGGAGGCACTGGAGATGCAGACACCAGGCAGAACACTTTCCCTCTGACCGTGATCTTTCTTTTGCATGTCTTTATTTCCTGTCCTGGTTTTTATCTTGGGCCCCTTTTCCTTGGTTTTGCTTTGTCACTAAGCGGTGCTCAGGCAGCGGGTGGAAATCGTGACAGCTGCACCTGTTGATAACTCACCGACTTTCTCTGCTGAGCCGTGGAGCGCCGCCTGCCCCCTCCCTGTTGTCACGTGTCCCCTGGTTCTGTTGGCACATCCAGGCATTGCGCAGAACACAAAATTAGGCACAGGTACTGATTCTCTGCGGTTTGACAGTCTCCAGTTTGGGCTGCGTCTTATGCCGATGATAGGAACACTGTAATGCCTCTGAAGCAAGGATGGTGACGTGTGATGATTATGGCGTGTGTTTTCCAAGGTGGCAGGAATCGGTGGCGTTTATAACCATCAGATTCTGAGGGATTCAGGGACCCCTCCCCCAGGGAATGACTTTAAACTTACTGACTTTCCTGTATCCCTAACCAGATGCGCACATAGAGACAAACAGATGCATTTTATTGCATGCAGTTTTTTTTCAAAAACCTAAATTTGTTGACAACATTTATTCTAAACTCTGGATTTTGAGGCTCTTCTTCAGAAATCAGAACAGTTGGCACTCCTCCAGCCCAGTTTCTCCATAGCAACCGTCAGCTGGAACTGCAGTAGCAACCCAGTCGCGTTCAACCTTGACCTCACAACAGTCATGCGAGGCACCTCGCCGAAAACGGTGGAGCCCAGTCCCGCCGCACACCCGGCAAGGCACAGCTTTCACCAAGAGCAACAGCCGCCAGTGTTTACTGAGTGCTTATTTTCTGCAAGAAACTACCCTGAAAAGAGAGCTGTTATGTAAACTATATTTGTGTTGGGAACATAGACCATGTATAAAAAGGCTAAAAAGCAAACAGGCAAGATACAGGATACACTTAGTACCAAGTGAGCTGTATTAGCCATGGTTCTAACTTCACTGCATGTTAGAACCACCCAGGAGGCTTTGAAAAATCCTCATGCTCAGGTCACACCCTAGTCCAGTTAAACTGGCATTGAGAAACAGGCAGGGAACTCGGGCATCAGTATATTTCAGCAGTGCTCCATGGAACCCCAGCCAGAAGATCTCTGGGCCACAGAGCGGTGCTCCTCCAACTTTAAGGCGAGTCCACCTCACCTGGGGGCCTTGCTGCAATGCAGCTTGTGATGCCGTAGATCTGGGTGGGGACCCAGGTTCTGCATTTCTAACAAGTTCCCAGGTGATGCCAAAGCTCTTGGTAAGAAGGCTGCATTTTGTATCGCAAAGATGTGGGAATAGCTCACTACATTTGAGCTCTGAGACACTCAGACAATTCAGTTCATCATTCTGAGCGGCAGTGCTCTCAGCTCTAAAATGGGCTGGGCAATTCCCACCCTTGAAGTTAGGGTTAAATGCAGTAATACGCACACACTGCTGTATATAAAATAGATGACTAATAAGGACTTGCTATACAGCACAGGGAACTCTACTCAATGTTCTATAATAACCCTTATGGGAAAAGAATCTGAAAAAGATTGTTTACGTATATATATATCTGAGATGGCAAAGAATCTGTCTGCAATGCAGGAGACCTGGGTTGGATTCCTGGGTTGGGAAGATTCCCCTGGAAAAGGGAATGGCAACCCACTCCAGAATTCTTGCCTGGAGAATTCCATGGACAGAGGAGCCTGATGGGCTACAGTCCATGGGTCCTCAAAGAGTCAGACATGACTGAGCAACTAAAACTTTATATATAAGACATTATTTACTGTGCTGTACACCTGAAATTAGCATAGCATTGTGAATCAACTATTCCCCAATAAATTTTTAAAATAAAAATAAATTATAAACATATATAAAGTACCTTTGCAGTGGATATTCAGTAAATGTTGCTGCTATCCCTGGAATATAGAAGAAGAGAGGATGATCGAATAGGATACCCAGTGAATTACCAGGCACATCTGTAAGGTCTTTAGACTAAGACCGTGGATCAATAGAAAGAGTAGCCAGACCCTGGGGAGGGTCTTTGGAATGAGTGGCTGCATTTCACAGTGAATTCTCAAAACATTTACTTTTCATTTTAGTTCCCTTTCCAACCACATACAAAATTGATGCCAAATAACAAGTTGCTAAAAATGGCTGAGTTTGAGTTGACTCTCTCTGCCCCTGTACACGTCTGGTAGGGGGATCCCAGCAGCAGGCATGTGGGTATCAGGGAGGGAGCAGAAGGCGCTGATAGAGAAAGCCAGGGCCGCACTGGGGACGTGGCTTCCCCCTTAGGCCTGGGCTAGTAATGCAACTCAACAGAGAACTTCATTTCAAAAAGCAATTGCTTTCCAATCCTGAACCATGTCCGTGTTTCCAGAGTAAGAAATGGGAGACGTGGAAGAAAAATGTAGAAAAGTCAGAAGTAATTAAGAGGGAAACTGTCCAGTTTTCTACTAATAGATGCTGCAGTAGTTTTGAAACATGACCATAGACTCCTTGACCCTCTCCTAGCAAGAGGTGGAAGCCTTTGAATCTGGTGGCACGGGAGCACTTTCACCTGTAGCAGATGGGGGAGGAGGCTTCTGAGGCCGCGCCGCTGCCCCTGTGTTCCCCGAGCCCTTGCTCTTGAGTCCAGCCACCACCGAAGAAGCTGGACGACCCTGCAGCTGCCAAACGCTAGAGAAACCACACGAGGGTGTCTGTGGGATAATTTCAGCTGAGCTCCGCCTTCGGGTCGTCTCTGCCAATGTCATATGCACACACATGAAGCCATCATCCTTTCACTGGAGAGAACTGAGTTTCATGCAGGTGTATCAAGGGCTTGGGAGAGCATAGGAAACATCCAAGAGTCAGTAGAGCCACTTTGTGTACTGAAGTCATTTCTTTCTAAATTAATCTATAAAATAATCTGGTTGCAATAAAATAATGAGGTAATCTTTGGGAGGGAGGGTTGACTGGCTCTGTAGCTTCTGATATTCTTATGAAAAAATAAGCACGTGAGGATAGACAGGAAATCTAGGGCAGAGAGAGGACAAAAAGGAGTGCCCAGCCCTGCCCAGATGTGAAAATCACTATATTGCAAAGCAAATTAAGATAAATTAGTACCAACCCAGGAATGGACAGGCAAGTTAACAGAGCAGACTAGAGATGAGATATGATGTAAATATTTATGGGAATTTGATATATGATAAAAATGGCATTTGGAGCAATGAGGAAAGGATGAATTGTTTTTTAATTCATGTTGAATCAACTGGCTAACTATTTGGGAAAAAATAACAAAGCTGATTACATAGCCACTACCTTTGCCAAAATAAATTCCAAATGAATCAAAGATTCCAACATGCAAACAAACCGTGAAAGTACCAGACAGGATTTTAAAAATAACCCTGGAGAGCAGAAAGCCTTTCAAAGCAAGACACAAACATGAGAGTTACAAAAGGCAAGCATGTTATGCCGAAGTATATGATAATTAAACCATTCTTTAATGGCGGAAAAATGCCCTCAACAAAGTGAAATGATAAACACCACACTGGAAACCATGTGAGTAGGACAAATGACAAAGGCTTATTTAATTGCCATATAAAGAACTTTTATGAATCAGGAAGACCAGTAATCCAATAGGAAAAATGTGTGACCATCCATTCACTGATTCCTTATTTACTGAGCACCTACCAAAAGCCAATCACTGTTCTCTGTTTTAAGAACACGGCAGCGAATAAAGGTAAGTTTCCAATCCCATGGAGTTACTGTTCTAATAGCAGCTACAAGCAATGGAAAGTGAATAGGCAAATGCGTTCTGTTTCAGGTGGTGATAATCCTGCAGAGGCAACTAAAGTCAAGTGGCAGATAAGAAGGATGGAGAGCAGTTGCTAGTGTAGGAAGTTTCCAGAAAAACAAGCGGTGGAAGCAAGAGAGCGAGAATGTATTAAATGATGCGAACAGTTAAAGCACATTTGCTCGGCACAGCACGGCTTGTGGTGCAAAAGAACAGCCAACATTGTAAAGACCCTCATTAGCACAGAGCTTTAATAAAGTATAATGGGAAGAAGTGCAAGAGAATACGGCGTAGCCTGTTTAGGAGAAGGAAGGACATTGGAATATATCGAAGGAAAGAATTCAAGCCAAGAGCCAACAGAGTGAGCCAGAGAGGGTTTATCATGATCCTTCTTCTATGGAAAAAAAAGAAAAGAAGGATGAACAGATATCTATGCGTACAAAGAACACTTCTGGGAGGATGATCCAGGCCCTTCCGATGGAGGCAGCTCTGGAGACTCCCTTCCCATGGTGTTTGTTTTAGCTGCACATAGGCAGTATATCGATTAATATTCTCACAGCAAAAGAGACACGGCTCCCAGCACCGGCACAGGGCTAACACTGAGACAGTCGCCTCCCCTTGCTGTCCCTCTCCCCAGTGAGGAATTTGAGCGGGATGATCTCTGATCATTCCTGGAAGCTTGGAGATTTCCAACCTGAAATGTCGGTATTCTCTGGTATATTATTTTATCCTGAGATAAAAAGAGAACCGAGCAGCAGAATAAAAACAGGCCGCAGCGCTGGTCTGAGGCCACCAGCCCACAGCCTTTATTTCAACCTTCAGTCCAGGTTCCCCAAGCCAAGAAAGAACCTATGTTTTGGCTGCGTTACTGACCGCAGGTCACTGAGAATGGTAGCTAGTGATGACTTTTTTTTAAAGATTCATTTCATTAACGAATTTGTTTATTTTGTGATGGTGGTGGCTTCGCTGCGGCACGAAGGCAGTCTCTAGCTGTGGCGGGGAGGAGCGACTCGGGCTTCTCCCTGCGGTGGCTGCTCTCGCTGCAGAGCGCGGGCTCCGGGGGGCTCCAGGGGCCTTGGGCTCTGGGGGGCTCGGGCTCCAGTAGTTGTGGAGCAGGGGCTTAGCTGTCCCAGGGCACGTGGGACTCCTCTGTGACCAGGGTTGGAACCCTGTCCCCTTCATTACAAGGCGAATTCTTTACCACTGCCCCACTAGGGAAGCGCTAATGCTGAAGTATTTAAAAGCATAAGCCGCCGGATATTGCTAAAGGGTTATTCCGTGTCATCACATCCCCCTCCTCCGCTCCCAGTGAGAAATGTTCTGGGGTCGTGGTAACCACAGCCCGTCTTTGCTGTGTTAGTCTGAGGTGAGCTCAGAATCTGGAAGGCTTCAAGCACTCTCGGTATTTTTGAAGGATGCCTCGAGTGTTCTGTTTTCTTCTGTTTGCATATTCGTTTGACATCGTCATGGCTGGCACAGCTCTTCTGATACAGCCCTTGAGGTGACTTTGACCATGAATTCACATCGGGTTGATAAAGTGTTACCATGAGTGCTAAGTCACTTCAGTTGTGTCTGACTCTTTGCGACCCTATGGACTGTTAAAGTGGTAGGGTCAGAGCTATTCATTGCTTAAGGATTCAAGGTGTTGTTGCTTAGTTGCTTGGTTGTGTCCAACTCTTGTGACCTCCATGGACTGTAGGCCTCCAGGCTCCTCTGTCCGTGGGATTCTCCAGGCAAGAACGCTGGAGTGGGTTGCCACGCCTTCCTCTGGGGGATCTTCCCAGTCTAGGGACTGAGCCCACATCTCCTGCAGTGGCAGGTGGTTTTTGTTTGTTTATTTTGTTTTTACCATTGAGTGACCAGGGAAACTCCAAGGTGCTGGCTGAGTTGCAAAAACTTCTTTTAAGAATTTGCTTACCTCAGCAGTAGTAGGAGTTCAGGGTGTTTGAAAAGCAAGCAAGAAAGGACTGTTCCTTTATGCATCCCTCTAGACAGTGTGGGTGGACCCATGGTTACCATTTCTGGAGGACAAATTTCATGGGATCTTAGGCACCCTCCTACAGATTGGATACCACCTGTTCTTATCATAGGAGCCCATAGAGGATTTCAAGAGGTCCATAAACCTCCTAGGACTGTCTGTAGAACTGTGCGCCTTCTGGAAAGCACCTTCCAGAAGAGTACCTTCTGAGACAAAGCAACCACGGAATTTCCCATATTAGATTCCCCAAGGGACCCAAGGGATGCACGATCCAGAAAAGATCAAGAATATATGCAATGTAATCAATAGGGATTTTTTTTAGGATATGGAGAGATGGAGAGGGATATTTGGAGGTACAGTCTGTGACACTCCAAATCTCTAGTTCTCCAAAATTTTACTGTATTTAAATGTGCTCACAGAAGGTAGAATATATACAACACTAATTATCAAATAAAGAAGCTAACGCTTTAAAAAAAAGCACAGCAATACTATAACACAATCAGAAAACTGATCATTCTCAGTAGGTTTAGCTTTACACTATATTTTATTCTCTGAAAATTATGTATTTGTAACTTCCTCTGTTCAAACTACTGTCCAGTTGAGCTCATTTCACATGCTAGTAAGGTAATGCTCAAATTCCTTCAAGTCAGGCTTCACCAGCATGGTAACTGAGAACTTCCAGATATGCAAACTAGATTTAGAAAAGGCAGAGGAACCAGAGATCAAATTGCATTGGATCAAGAAAAAGCAAGGAATTCCAGAAAAACATCTGCTTCATTGACTGAGTGAAAACCTTTGACTATACGGATCACAACAAACTGGAAAATTCTTACAGAGATGGGAATACAAGACCACCTTACCTGTATCCTAAGAAACCTATATGCAGGTCAAGAAGCAACAGTTAGAACCAGACATGAAACAACAGACTGGCTCAAAGTTGAGAAAGGAGTATGTCAAGGCTTTTTTGTCACACTGCTTATTTAACTTGTATGCAGAGTACATCATGTGAAATGCTGGGCTGGATGACTCACAAGCTGGAATCAAGATTGCCAGGAGAAATATCAACAACTTCAGATATGTAGATGATACCACTCTGATGCAGAAAGTGAACAGGAACTAAAGAGCCTTTTAATAAGGGTGAAAGAGGAGAGTGAAAAAGCTGGCTTAAAACTCAACATTCAAAAAACTAAGATCATGGCATCTGGTCCCATCACTTCATTGTAAACAGATGGGGGGAAAATGTGGAAACAATGACAGTTTTTATTTTCTTGGCCTCCAAAATCACTGCAGATGGTGACTGCTGCCATGAAATTAAAAGACGCTTGTTCCTTGGAAGAAAAGCTTTGACAAACCTAGACAGAGTATTAAAAAGCAGAGACATCACTTTGCAACAAAGGTCCGTCTAGTCAAAGCTATGGGTTTTGCTGTAGTCATGTACGGATGTGAGAGTTGGGTCATAAAAAAGGCTGAAGAATTGATGCTTTCAAATTGTGGTGTTGTAGAAGACTCTTGAGAGTCCCTTGGACAACATGGAGATCAAACCAGCCAATCCTAAATGAAATCAACCCTGAGCATTCATCAGAAGGACTGGTGCTGAAGCTGAAGCTCCAATCCTTTGGCCACCTGATGCGAAGAGCCAACTCATTTGGAAAAGACCCTGATGCTGGGAAAGATTGAAGGCAGGAGGAGAAGGGGATGACAGAGGATGAGAGGGTTGGATGGCATCACCGACTCAATGGATATGAGTTTGAGCAAACTCAGGGAGATACTGAAGGACAGGGAAGCCTGACGTGCTGCAGTCCATGGGATTGCAAAGAGTCGGACATGACTGAAGACTGAACAGCAACTTGCTGATAGCCTCTTTTAAACACTGAAGAAACTATTTTAACTGTCCGAAAGCTCAGGGACTCACTTGCTGCCCACGTGGCTGAGACTGCTGTCAGCTCTGCAGTCCCCGTCCTGGCCCCCATGCGGGTGGCTGTTCTCTTGGGGACCTGGGTGAGGATAGGGGAGAGGACGCTGGAGCAGAGGGATCTGGTGGGAGAGGCTGGAATTTAAATTTTACCTTTTATCTGCTTGTCTTGTCACCTTGGCAAAGTGACTTGTTCACACTGAGCTCAGTTTTCTCGTCTTCAGAAACGGACATAAGTGTGCCGCGCTGCCCAGGCGTCGGGTGCTAACGTCACGGCCGGCAAGGACCGCGGTCTTTGAGAAGCAGGTGGCAGAGTTGGCGGGTCCTGGTGAGAAATGCAGAACCTCAGGCTCCACTTAGACTTACTGGGCCAGAATCTGCACTTGAACAAGATCCCTCCAGAGTCTAGATTTGCTGGTACTTAAATTACTGACTACGTTAAGGCTTATGGTGATGTGTCTGGAATTCAAAGGGGAGGAAGTTTCAGGTCCTGTCACCTCTGCCAGGTACCCTCTTCTCGGACTGCTTCTCCGGGAGATGTCTGTATTTCCGCAGGGCGTGCTTTAGAGAAGGATTCCCGTGCAACCTAGTCCAAACAGACCCCCACACGGTCTGCCCAGGGGGGCAGGGTGTCTTCCCCTGCCGTCGGGGGTAGAGGCGAGAGCAGGCAGACAGGGAGCCCGGCGGGGAGGCAGCAGGAAGCCGCTGTGGTCGCAGGCTCCTGGGACCACCGTCAGCAGAGCTGCGCCTTCAAGCCAGCCCCCAGAACAAGCAAGCGAGAGAGACGAGGAAGGAACTCGTGGGAACTATTCCCCTCAGCCCAGAAAGCAGCAGTACAGTACCAGCAGAGAGCTGACGTTTAGGAGTTTCCAGGGTCAGCTGGACTCCTGCAGACATTAAAATGGCTGAGCGTATAGAAACTCCCCGAAGCCCCAGGCTGTCCATCGTTCGGGCCTATGTTTGTGTGTGTGTGGGCCCTGCGCTGTGGGCCATGGTGGGAGTGTATGTGGTGTGTGTGTGTATGTATAGTGTGTGTGTATGTATAGTGTGTGGTGTGTGGACACAGGGTGTGTGTATGCAGGGTATGTATGGTATTTTTTTGGGGGTGTGTGTTTGTGTATGCAGGATGTGTCAGCAATGTGTGTGGGGGAGGTGTGTGTGGTATGTGTATATGTGTAGTGTGAGTATGTGTGTGTATGCAAGGTGTGTGTATGTGGGGTGTGTATATTCAGGGTATACATGGTGTGTGTATATTGAGGGTGTGTGTGTATGTCAGCAATGTGTGTGGGGGGGTGTGAGTGTGTGGTGTGTATGTGGGGTGTGTGTGTGGTATGTGTATGTATATTCAGGATGTGTGTATGCAGAGTGTGTATGTGTGTGTATGTGGGGAGGGTGTGTGTGTGTATCTGATGTATGTGTGGGGTGTGTGTTTATGTAGTGTGTGTATGTGGGGTGTGTGTGTATCTTATGAGTGAGAGTATGTGTGTGTGTGGTGTGTGTATGTGGGGGGGTGTATTTTGGGTGTGTATGCAGAATGTGTCAGCGATGCATGTGGGGGTGTGAGAGTGGTGTGTGTGTGTGTGAGGGGGGGTGTGAGTGTGTGGTGTGTATGTGGGGTGTGTGTGTGGTATGTGTATGTATATTCAGGATGTGTGTATGCAGAGTGTGTATGTGTGTGTATGTGGGGAGGGTGTGTGTGTGTATCTGATGTATGTGTGGGGTGTGTGTTTATGTAGTGTGTGTATGTGGGGTGTGTGTGTATCTTATGAGTGAGAGTATGTGTGTGTGTGGTGTGTGTATGTGGGGGGGTGTATTTTGGGTGTGTATGCAGAATGTGTCAGCGATGCATGTGGGGGTGTGAGAGTGGTGTGTGTGTGTGTGTGTGTGTTTATGTGGTGTATCTGATGTTTGAAAGGGTGTGAGTGTGTGGGGTGTGTGTGGGGTGTGTGTGTGTGGTATGTGTATGTGGGGTGTGCGTGTACGTGTTGGGTGTGTGTGTGTACGTGTTGGGTGTGTGTGTGTTTTAGGTGTCTCTGTGTTGGTGTGACCCTGTTGGACACACCCTTTCTCCCTTTACTGGAATGTTCTGGGCTTCACTTCCCGATGACCGCCCCCCGCCCCCCCGCAGCAGGCCCCAGTCTCTGGGAGTCCTGGGGAGGAATTCCAGGGTGGAGAAAAGACTGGTTTCCTATCATCAGATCTCCATTCCCCACCCTGCTGTCTCTTTTGCCCTGGTTCTTAACTGCGTTGGTGTGTATTTTGTAAGAACAAGGGCAGTCTCTTATAGCACTGCAGTGTGGTTATCAAGCCCAGGAAGCTCAGCGTTGATACGATACTGTTATCTAATCCACATTCCGAATTCCGATTCTGTCAATTGTCCAGTAGTCTTCCTGGCAGCAGTGTTTTTCTCGGTCGGGATTTGTTCCCCAATCCCCTGCTGCATTTAGTGGTCTTGTCTCCTTACTGCGAGACAGGTCCTCAGGCTTTCTTTGGATTTCTTGATGTTTTGGAAAGGTACAGACAAATTCTTCTGCAAAACTGGATTTCTGACGTTTCCTCGATGTTGAATTCATGTGGTGCCTGTTTGGAAGGAAGACCACAGCAGTGACCTCGTGTCCTTGGGACACGTGAGGCCAGTTTGCTGCGCGGGGGCCGATGCTGGCTTCCATCACTCAGCTGAAGTGCTGCTCGCCAGGTTCCCCACGCAAGGTTACTACTCTCCTCTTCGGAATTAGTATGTTATTTGGGAGGAAGCACCTCAAGACCATACAAATGCCATTTTCCTCCTCCAACTTTCAGCCACTAGTTTCAACATCCACTGATAGGTTTCTGGCTCCATTGCTCCTCCTGTACGTATTAGCTGGCATTCTACTCTGCGGAAGAGCTTTTTTTCTCTCCTGTATTTGAGTCCACATGATTCTGGGTATCCGTCTGGACCTGTGAAGAAACCCTTCCCCCTTACATCCTGAGCCTTCTCTGGTCTCCTCTGTCCGGAGTCACGGAGAACCAGCTGGAGCGCCCAGAGCGGGGAGCTGCCTGGGGTGGGGCCGTGGGGGAGGGGGGCC